>NQII01001403.1:664184-674620 GCA_002778355.1 Clitarchus hookeri
CTGTTGCTGTGACGTCGTCGGTATTTGATTACTTGATGGAACTTAGGGTTCAACGTCGACAGCTTGCACAGCTTTATAGATTCGTCCCAAAGGGGAACCACCCCCCGCCATATTGGATTTTTTTCTTTTTCTAGCTTGCTTGCGAATTTAAAAAAAAAAATCAGAAAGTACTCCTACACCCAACTAGACATTAATCTTACACTGCCGTACAGACAAGACAAGGGTACTACAAACTTATACTGTGAGTGCCACAAGTAGAGGTGGCCGAAAAATCGCAGTCTGCTACTTTGTTACAGATATTTCGTTGTCACAGATGTATTTGTGACAAAGTCATTGGAAATATCTGTGACTGATATATCGCATAATGACAGGTAACAGCTTGTGAAATGAACTGTGACAAACGAAGCAGCTTCTTTTGTCACAGTTTATTTCAGCTGCATGTGTACCACCAAGAGATGGCGGCTGAGCGCTTTTAAACAAACTATTCAATGATTTATCATAGCTTCTGATTAAAACACTAGTAAGTATCTTCACATTAATTCCTTTAGTTTTACTTTAAATATATTTGCCCTAACCTACTGTATTGCTATAGTTAGTCTACACAACATTGGATGCTAATAAATGCAATGTAATATTTCTCTTATGTTTACTTTTATGTTATTTTGGCAAATAAAAATTTTATTGTTCAGTTATTAACGACATAAATTGCTTGGCCTAGCTCTTTGACTTTTTGTAACCAAACATTTTGTATACTAACGCGAATTTTTTCAGTGACGGAAAATTACCGCGGAAAATGACAAATCCTCTCAAAAGGAACCTTAAATACAAATTTTACTTATATAGATGTTTTAAAATAAACGCGGGTAAAGCAATCCAATCATCACCACTGTTATGTTTGTGACTTTTTTATATATATTTTTATGTTACTGTGACAAAATTGCAGATATAAGTCATAGATATTTATGTGTCACAGTAACAGTTGTCATAGATACTTGAAAATATCGGTTAAGCTCATCCCCAGCCACAAGTTCTGGCGGCTCGCCTACCTAGATCGCTGCGTTTGTCCGCCGGCACTGCCCAGTTGGCGGTAGCTGATATTATTGTATGTCTCATGTAACTTAGCAAGAGTTTGACAGTTCGACGAAAGTAGCGCCAAATGTTTTTACTTTTCGTTTATGTATCCTTTTGCCATCAACTGGTGCGTCAAGTGGAGGCTGTATATTTTATCAACACGCTGTTCGCTAATCCACTTGCCATTGTACTGTAATGCTAAACAAATTTTTAAAGTATATAAGACTGACATCTGTCTAAAAAAAAAATTCGTAGGTTATGAAAGTAAGAATATAAAACCTGGCAAAAAATTAAATATTTGCTAACTCTTTTTTAATTTGTCCGAGACAGCTAGTTTGGGTGAACATTTGCGAGACGGTAGTTGTAGTTCTTATCGCACTCTGGACGTCACAGCTAATATAACTGGAACTAAAATTAATTCGGGTAACTTGATTGGCAACGCACTTTTATTCGCCAACAACTCACCAACGACTATTGCAAAGCAGTAATTCTGCTATTACTGATACTAAACAGTTCGAGTTGGAAATATGTGGCGTGAAATAACGTAAGAATTGCTTAAAAACTATTCACGCGCGTCCCAATTTCTTCTTTTAATTAATACAATATAATAACAACAAGGAAACAATTAAATGGGTTTGCGGGGGAACAACTTGGCGAGTAATGGACGTAGACGAACGATTACTGGCTCAGTAGAAATTACTAGTAATCAAAATCGCTGTACACGAAATATATGTTACTTTAAAAATTATGCAGAGCTCGCGGAAAAAAATCTATTAGTATCTGTTCGTAAATTTGTTGATTTATACACGAAAGTTATTTTTTTGTTGCTGGTAATGCTTCGGGAAAGAGCGGACAGATGACGCGCATGGCATGGCAGGGCGAGTTCTGAGCCTACAGCGTTACTCAAACGATAGCAGCACATTGGCCGGCCTCTTGATACCATATTTTTAAAAGTTGTATTTTTTTCTATTACTGGCTTGAAACGACACGAATTTGAAATATATTTCGTCAAATTATTAGAAAAAATAATACAACAATACCATGCAATATTTCTGTATGCTTTTGGAATTAATATCAAGCATGTATGAAAAGCATGGATGGAGAGTAGGGATACGATGTGAAAATACCTCTCAAGGTTTGGAAGTTGCGTGTCATTTGGATACGGATAGTTTTATTTTGTAACTAACAATCGCTGTTTTGTGACCACGTAAAATAAAATGTATTAATTAATCTAGGAAATTTTTCTTATCGCGTATTTTCTGCTTGTCTGATGTGCTTCGGCAATGCACTCAGAATAGCCAACGTAATATTAACTTTTGTTCGTTCGTGCATCAACTGATACAGGATTTTGTAAATGGCACTTTGTTTGTTTCGTATATGTCAAGTTGCCACTCACTGACTGTCATAATCTTGCCAAGTTATATGAGACGGACAGTAGTGACGACCCGGCTGTGTACAAACTGTGCAAAAATATTACGTGTGCGTCAGCAAACGCGCCACTGATGATAAAGGCTGTTCACGGTAAAGGGAGCACTTTAGAAAGCCCTCCTAAGGATTAACTTGTATGCACGTTCCGTATACTTCCGCCACATGTAAAATTAACATTTCCATGGGCTTGGTCACATTATTCATGCGTCGGTCAAGTAAAACTGTGAAATTATGAGAAAAGTAAATATTTTACAATTTTGATAATTCTTGCACTTACATACTTTAAAAATACGGAAAGTAAAACAAATAATTTGCGTATTCTCAAATATTTTCATAACACTTTTAATTAGGCAATAAGACATGGAACTACTTTCCCTTTGTCGTTACCAACTTTACAGGGCACACGCCAGTCAGTGTACCCGTTAAAATACACTCAGGCAGAGGCAGTGACATTTTTCTAAGGTTGATTTCAAAAGTACTCACTTTACAGTGAACAAACCTTACGGAGGCTAATGATTCCAACACGGCATCAGATAACGGCAGGCTGCGCGCGCAACTACCTCTCCCCTCGCCAAATGCACCCTGCTCCCCGTAAATTCACCCTCTAGCAGTCGTGACGCTGACAATAATAACGTCAGAGCATTAATTCTGCCAAAATTTGGCAAAATCAATATTGTGAAATAAATACCAGTTCGTATTTCAGTCGTTACTTTTGTACTGCTGTGTAAGGTCAACAACTAATTGGGCATAAGTGTACTCTTGGGATTTTCTTTTTCAAAAATATAAACAAGCTATAAAATCCAATTATCTAATATAACGGCGGAAGGTTCCCCTTTAATTTCAAATTAGTTGACATTCTTCCTTCGGGTGTTTCAAAAGTTGGAAATTATTTCCCACATTTTAAACATATATTTAATCTTTGCCAAATGAAATAATTATAGGAGCCTAAAAAAAGTATGCCAGTGGTAAAACATTTCTTTGAAAAACTAATGAAAGGAACTGTATAAATGTTTTTTTTCTTACACATCTGAAAATTGAACTAAGTTTATATTTTAGGTTACAGCTCAAAATAATGGCCGGTGTCACCACATGTCATGAGAATATTTTCATGGAAAATTTTTACGTGGTCCGCTCGTATTGCAATTCTAAACTTTTGAAATAAAATTTATAAAGCTAAAATAGTTTAAAATTAAACACTTTACCGCAGGTGAACCAAGTATCGTATTTGAAATAAATTTCAACAATGCCCTAGTCCGCGAGTTTGCCGAACAAGGGGGAGGCGTTCGCCCCCCTTACTTCTCAGTCAGCAGGGACGTAACCAACTGCGTTGATTACCAGTGAGCGGTCACTAAGGGGCCACGGTGGTGTAGTGGTTAGACTACCACCTAGGCGAACCGGGTTCGATTCCCGGCGGAGGCCGCTCCTGGATTTTCGCATGTGGGAATCGTGCCGGACGATGCCGCTGATCGGCGGGTTTTCTCGGGAACCTCCTGTTTCCCCCGTCCTTGCATTCCGGCGCTGCTTCATGCTCACTTTGCTTCACCCTCATCGGTGATTAAGACCTCGATGTTAAAAGCCACCCGAATCTCTCCACTCCAGTTACTACTTCAAATTGTAATAAATACGTATAAGTTATAATGAACTGCTTGCCTCATACTTTTAAAGCAATATTTAAAAATAAATTATTTAATTTAATTTAAAAATTACAACAGAGAGAGAGAGAGAGAGAGAGAGAGAGAGAGAGAAAGATGGTAATTTATATAACTTTACTGGCGTGACTTTCCTACCTTACATTTTTTCTAAATCCTCCCCTGTTTTCAAAATGTGGTGTATCTGCCGCTCACTACAAAAGGAATTTACTACAGATTTAATCCCCAGTAAAGTATAACGTAATTTTTTGACTACTGTTTGATTACACGGATTAACATACATCGAGTCTCGTATTTTAAGAAGTCGTGGATTCGATTCAGACTGTGAAATCCTCCCCCCTCCCATCCTTTTTTAGCCAAGGTCTCATTTCCCCCCTCTTTCAGTCACACGTTTCACCACCTGAAACTCGCTTTCCCATCAGATTACAGTCGCTTGGCTGTGCAACGAAGAAGAACAGGAAATTGAAACATTCGTCCAGAATAATAAACTTAGCATTATGCTTTGATTAATCGCGAGACAGTAAGCCGAAAACATTATCAAGGTTTGGTGCAAAGTAACACAATCACCACATTGCAAATATCTTTATGCTATGTTGACTGGTGACAATCCTTCATAGGAACGCTTGTTAGGCAGCCTCCTGCTATTTGTTTGCATATTTTGGGCGGACATGCAAGAGTTTTGCGCCTCTGCTTGTAACTGCTCTTCGTGCTTTTTATTGTGTACCAACGTGACTCAAAGTATTAGTTTTAGGGAATAACGCATGTAAGAGTTTTTCCTTTTTAACCCTTTCATTCCCACATTGATGTATAATTTCTAGTGTTGTAAATTAGATATTTTTCGATGTGTGCTGTACTTAAACTGTCAAAAAACTTATTTAGTTATCACAACCAGAAGGCTACATGCTGTGTGTTCGGTGATACGTGATATTAACCAGTCATAACGTAGAACAGAAGCACGGTTTAGGAATCAGTTACCCATAGGGAAGGTCATTGCGCACTGAGCATCGCAGGGTACAGTACCAGCCAAATATAAGCTTCATGTGCAACATGTATACGATTGTCTACAATGGGCATGAAATCGTTAATTATTTAATATTTTTCACTTCTGTAATTTCCACTTTGTAAATGTTTGCATTGTATGTGATTCGCCACATACGTATACCCATGTGTGATTTGTTGCACAAAGCGTATTTGGTCACGTAACATATTATCTGACTCACATTTGGAAGTTCTTAGTTTTGATAACGGCTGACTTTGTGTGGATTTTCTTCCCCCGTCTAATCAAACGCCGTTTAATGCCGTTTCATTTACTCTAATATGTTTATTTAAGTGTTTGAATGTAACTCAGTAGAGCTTATTGGCCAACACTTTGAGAAAATTCCAGTTATTTGCACTCGACTGCAGTCAAAGCGACACTGGCCAAGTGCACTAATGCGTGCACTTGGCCAGTGTCGCTTTGCTCGTACTGAGTGCAGTCGTTTTTCCATGCTCCGGTTGTAGATCGCTCTGAAAAAAGGCGCTCACTTGGTGCAAATTTTTCATCAGTCTATGTAAAAGCATTCATACAAGTACAATACAGCGATCAAATACTGACGAGTGGCGTGTTGTGTGTGTTTTATAAGTTTGCCAGGCTATCAGATNACAAGTACAATACAGCGATCAAATACTGACGAGTGGCGTGTTGTGTGTGTTTTATAAGTTTGCCAGGCTATCAGATGCTGGGGCGTATCTAGAGGGGGTCATAGGTGACATAAATCCTCCGCCCCAAAAATACCTCTTATTGATAAGAGACTGTTCTGTGAATGTTTTAAAACTGAAATAAAACAATATCATAAATGTTAAAAATATTAATTTTATATAATTAATTTGGTATTTTTTCCTAAAATTAAGATGAGACATCGCCCACCGTCCATGCCAAGACTTTAAAATCAAGATCTGCATCTGCACAATGTAGTGCCCCCCTTTGTTCTCCCCCCTCNTTGTTCTCCCCCCCTCTATATATTTCCCCCTTCCCCCTCCACAAACCGAAAATCTAGATTCGCTCCTGGATATGTGGTGGAAATATCTTTGTGGCTGTAAACATTTAATTTACTTACGATTACCGCATTCACGTAGGATCATTACAGTACGTACATGTTTTGTATTTTTACCCAATTTCTTACTGTGAGCGTTTATTGCTTTTTGTTGTCTGCAGTTTATTTATGTACGTAGTTACATTGGAATACTACACATTCGATCACAAGACGAGCTGTAATTCGGTCTGAAATCATAGCGTAATCAATCACGTTAAAAACAAAAGTATTGAATTCATGGCGTTTTGTTGAGGAGGCTTGTGTTTTTCACGTTTAATATATATTATTCCAATAATGCAGCTTCGTACAAAGTTAAACGCGAATACTTTTTTGTCGCACAACATCGTGCTCGTAAAGAATGAATAAATATGAATAAATAAAACTTTTTTTTTTGCTTCTGCTCAGCAGGTGCGCTACGTGAGTGGATGTCAGGGAGGGTATCATGTGTGCGTTAGAGGCATCTACCGGCGTACTTTGGAACTACGGACAGCAGATCGCTCGCGTTGCTCGGAAGATGGCAGCAGGTGTACGAAGGTAGTTTACAGTGGTCCATCGTAATATTTCACATCTTTAGTTCGTACTGCCACTCTACTATATGAACTTTCTATAACCGTTTAGTTTTAAACGTGTAAAACTTATAATAAATAAACTTTTTATTAAGTGAATTTAGGTTGGTATATAAATGTATCATCCATTTGCATCGTTTTGTAGGATATGTTCACAGTTGAAAAACTATGACCTTTTCCCATTCTCATCATCCAAGATTGACATTTCGTGGTATGGTAAAACTTTTGCCCTTTTAAAATTATTCGTAGTGGCATTTAAATGTATATACCAGTTTCCCGCCAACTACTTTTGNATCGTAATATTTCACATCTTTAGTTCGTACTGCCACTCTACTATATGAACTTTCTATAACCGTTTAGTTTTAAACTTGTAAAACTTATAATAAATAAACTTTTTATGAAGTGAATTTAGGTTGGTATATAAATGTATCATCCATTTGCATCGTTTTGTAGGATATGTTCACAGTTGAAAAACTATGACCTTTTCCCATTCTCATCATCCAAGATTGACATTTCGTGGTATAGTAAAACTTTTGCCCTTTTAAAATTATTCGTAGTGGCATTTAAATGTATATACCAGTTTCCCGCCAACTACTTTTGCTGCCATGCTCCGATTGGTCACTGCCACAAAACGGATTTTCGTATTCCAATTACAAGTTGCACTAAAAGCAAATTTTTTCCGTACCGTGTCTGGAGCCAGTGCGGCAGTTTCAGAACAGTATGGCGGCGACCTGTGATTATGAAAACAACAAGAACATTTTTGCAATGTTGGAAATTCTACAATATCTAACATTTCGGCAGCTGAATAATACGTAATAGTTAATACGGAACAAATATGCTCTCGGTATATTGACAATATCGTTTGTCATTAGAGCGGCGATGAGGTTAATTTCACCCAGTGACTCGTTCATGCATTTGCCGAAAAGTTAAGAGAAATCGAGAAAATGTATCTACGGAATTTCGTAAATCTCAATTTAAATCCTTTCATCTATATCTAAGTTCAAGAATATTCTCCTGAAAATCATATGTTGTGGCAAATGTTTTGTTTTCACTTTTATCGCGGCGTGTTCCAGTTGTTCGTGCATAAATAATATACACTCGTTTCTGGCAATCACGTGACACATGCACTTTTTCAGTTTTCTGAGCGCAACCTGTGCAATCAATTGGAAAACGCCGTTAGTTGGAGGACNACCTGTGCAATCAATTGGAAAACGCCGTTAGTTGGAGGACGCAAATCTAGAGTGCAGCTACGTACGTTAAAAAAAAAAGGAGGGGGAGTTGGAGGTTTTCGGTTGTGTTCGAATCACGTTTGTTGCAATTTTGTGTTTTGATTANAAAAAAAAAAGGAGGGGGAGTTGGAGGTTTTCGGTTGTGTTCGAATCACGTTTGTTGCAATTTTGTGTTTTGATTATGCAAGGTTTTAGTTAAAACGCCATCGATGTTCAGCTGAAAAGAGGGAGTTCACGATGTTTTTAAAATGATTTGCATTTCCAAACAAAAATGTCAATAGCGTTATATTTCATATAACAACAGCATAAAATTATTATGATATGAATTTGTTTCTAAAAAGTTGCCAGAATTATTTTGTAATACTACATGTGTATTAGAGCAAACTTTACTTATACGTTACTGTGGATTGTGCTAAAGTAAAGTGTGACGCTAAAACGATTAATTTCTGTAAAGGGGGTGATACAGCCTCTTAATGGCTAGAATTGTTTTAATGGCCTTCATTTTGAAATATTTTGCTGTACGTTTACGTGATAGGAAATATTCATACCGTGATTTTTCACGAAAGTTTGGAAAGTGTCCAAAAAATTATTGATGCGGTAATAACCAAAAGTAGTCGTGTTTCTATCGCACGTATTCAGAAGAACTTTCCGACGAATCAGTCTCCATTACACGATCCATATTTATGAAGATGCCTAAGTGGCTGTCCTTGGTTACACTGCGAGAGAAGTTGTAATCGCTCACTTAATAAGGGAAAGCTAGTTAAAAAACTTGTTTGGGAAATGGTAGTGTGGAATTGTTATATTGTTACGTCCATTGCAACTCAGTGTAGTGCATACTAGTAACAGCCTATTCCAGTAACCAGGGAAGNAATTGTTATATTGTTACGTCCATTGCAACTCAGTGTAGTGCATACTAGTAACAGCCTATTCCAGTAACCAGGGAACATGTCGGCAACTGTATGGATGAAATATATTTGCGTGAGGCGCATGAATCCCATTTCATGAGCAGACATAACACAAGAGTGGCGCGTATTATACTTCATCCAAANATTTGCGTGAGGCGCATGAATCCCATTTCATGAGCAGACATAACACAAGAGTGGCGCGTATTATACTTCATCCAAACGCCGAGCTAGGTGTCAGCAAGTAACTATATGCTGTTCACGGTAAAGTGAGCACTTTTGAAAGCTGTCTCATTTGGAATAATAGTCAGTAAATATGTTATATTTTACCCTTAGACGTTAAATTGTGAGTGTGGTGGAATATGCATGCTGTGTTTATTACTTACATGGCAATATTTATTTAAAGAAGTTGTTGTAAGGATAAAAAACGGCTGAAAAGAAAAAGTAACTAGGGCCTCAAAAGTACTTACTTTACTGTGAACAGCCTATAACGGCCTTTAACAAATATTAACTATAGTTTACCTATTGTTTAAATAAAACGCACTCCGCAAAAAAAAAATNCCTATAACGGCCTTTAACAAATATTAACTATAGTTTACCTATTGTTTAAATAAAACGCACTCCGCAAAAAAAAAAATCTAAAAAATGTAAGACGTTTCGAATGTTCGTAATTTCTAAACATGTTAACGGATTTTAATAGTTTNAAAAAAAAAATCTAAAAAATGTAAGACGTTTCGAATGTTCGTAATTTCTAAACATGTTAACGGATTTTAATAGTTAGCGAAAATATCCGAGACTCTTGTGAGATGATATTATTTATTGTATCATGACTTTCATAGCATTTGGCGAGGCACCANGCGAAAATATCCGAGACTCTTGTGAGATGATATTATTTATTGTATCATGACTTTCATAGCATTTGGCGAGGCACCAGAAAATGAACAAAAATGAACGTTAAGCCAAAGGCACACTTACGCATACATTCGTGTCTACGCACACATGTTGTAGTTCCAGTTATAACAATAAAACTCTGTACATAAACACATAATGCTGAAGTCGTGAGTGAAGATCGTTCCTGAAACACAGTTGCAGAAGTATAATCATAACATGTACACTCGTCTTTACTTGTGCGGCAACAAGTATAGTTGGAAAGGTTATTGCAAAGAACCCTCCATAACTGCGTGCATGCAGGCTCGGGTGGCAGGTCTCGTGGAAGCTTCCACCCGAGCCTGTACGTACAATTGTATCGTGGCATACAGGCTTAAAGGAAATTATGTTACAAAGCACTCAGGAGGATGAGGACAGTGTTTTACTGAAGGGAACAGAATATTCCTATTTTAAGTAAACATAAGAGGGTTTAGAAAATCTGCTGCAGCATGGTTGTGAAATTTTGATGGAATTAAGATCGGTGTTGCAGCACAGTTTATTAACGTCTAAAAAACATGACACAAACATTTTTTTTCGAATGTGTACAACATAACATTGGGGCTAGTCGTTACACTGAACCCCGGACCCCCCC
>NQII01001403.1:674824-692653 GCA_002778355.1 Clitarchus hookeri
TTTTTTTTTTCATTTAACAAATGCACTATTACAATAATATCTCCTTATTTGCGTAGAGTGCTGCAACAAGGAGAACTTCTGAGTTGTGCTATTTTGCCTACCTTCGAGTGGCGAGGCGAAGTTGCTCACCTTGGCTTCGCGCGGAAAAAAAATCATGGACGACTGGTGTTGATGAAAAGGAAAATACAATAAAAAAAAGGCAGAATCTGTGCTTTTCTTTTACTCCGCCGGGCATACCAGTCCATTTACTCGTGTTGACCGCTAGATGGCTCTGCAGTCTCGCGGAGCCGGCGAAGCTTGCTTTTAGCGCCGACAGATAGCAAAGCGGTCGGTTCCCCGACGCGCTGTGTTTTTTACCTACATTATTTTTATTCCACGTAACCTGTAGTGCAGGTATGTCGACACCGGTATGCCGTCAGACGCTGGAGCACAAAGAGAGTAGGAACTTCTTAGAAACGGCGGAGGCAGGCGCGACGAGAGAACAGAGAAAGAGAGGCGGAGACAAAGATAGCGGCGGACAGAGAGGAGAAATATAGCCGAAGCAGTTCTTTTATGCCGGTAAAAGCTTTCTGCGGCGTAGGTAATTGGTGTCTCTGGAGGAATTATTTGTCGAGGTTCCTCGCAAGGTGCAGTGACCGGGTTGGTTTCAAGGTCGTCCCCTTCATACAGTGACTGTGAAAAAAAAACTGTATTTTACCGTTGCACGGCTACATTCCTCTCGGAAATTGCTGCACAGCCGACTGTGGGGCAAGTACAGTGCCGAGATGACTGTAGGTGAATTCTTCCTTCCTCATAAACGAACATTTACGTCCCACGTTGATAAAATGCCCAGAATCTGTATTCATAACATAAATTATCCACACCGCATAGCTAATGTCCCACAAGTCCTGGATATTTATTNATGCCCAGAATCTGTATTCATAACATAAATTATCCACACCGCATAGCTAATGTCCCACAAGTCCTGGATATTTATCGGCGATATTCTCACCTTTATGCCCAAAGCCTCTTCTCTTCAGATACCAACACAAGAAGTGTATCAAAAACATTTCCCGCGTCACAGTATAACAGTCACGTGGAAAAAAAAAGTTAAGACTGTTCACGGTCAACTGGGCAATTATGAAAGCCTTGCATAAGATCTACTTGTATCCGCATTGTGTATTATTCCACCACATGTTAAAATTGACACTACCATGGACCTGATCATTTTATTAATGCGTCGGTCAAGTGAAACAGTGTAATTATTAGAAAAGTAACTATTTTACAAATTTATTGGTTTTTGCACATGTAGGTTTGAAATACCAGGAAGCAAATGAAATCATTCCAGTATTCAGGGATGTTTACCTGGCACTTTTAATTCAACTTTAAGTCATGGAAATATTTTCCCTCCGTCGTCGTTACCAGCTTTACTGGGCGCATGCCACTCAGTATGCCCCGTTAAAACATATGATGGTAACGGCAGTGGTCTCTTTTCAAAGGTTGGTTTTAAAAGTGACTGTGTTTGTGAACAGCCTATAACAGACTTTGTGAATACTTGTAGGGAATCATACCGCACCACGTCTGATAAAAGGTAGGTGATCTTTGAATGGATAGTGCAATGGGGGTGAATGACTAGATGGAGATTTTTGGACATTCGCCATTGCGATGCAGATGTCTGTGAAGGAAAAAAAAAACAGAAAAAAAAAACACAAGTAACCTATGGACGAGAAAATAAATATTAATGCCACACTGGAAAATAGGTTACTTGTGTTATTTTTTTATTTTTTTTTTTTTTTCGTGCTCAGTCTTGTTTTTCCTTGACAGAGATCTGCATCGCAATGGCGAATGTCCAAAAAATCTCCACATAGTCGGGTAGGTAGGGCTTAACGTTTCGTCCACAGCGAGGTCATTAGAGACGGAGCAAGTTGCTCAGAGAATCGGCCATGGCCTGGAGTGATTTGATTTCGGGAAACCACGGGAAACAGAAATCAGGATGGCCGGACCGGGATTCGAACTCAGGCCCTCCCGAATGCGAGTCCGAAAGTCAATCGCTGTGCCGCCTCGCTCGGTGTCGGATAAACAGAAACAGACACGTCTCGAGCTTCAGGTTCTCGAAGGAAATATTTTCTCAAATTTAATTTTAAGGTAAACTAAATCACGTAATTTTAGATTTAGCGTCAACTCGTGACGTATAAAAACCCTCATTGTTCAGGATAAAAAAAAAATTAAAGAGTGAATATACCGAGAAGGGTGTCTCTAATGTTTTGTGCTCTGGGCCACACCTTGTATTTCGTTAAAAGAAGTTCTGTTGACCATAAAGACAAATTTATGGGACGCAAACTGTGTCCAGGTACACCTGGTTTAGGACACAGCGAGCCAAGTGCAGACAGCAGCTCTCTCTCTCC
This sequence comes from Clitarchus hookeri, assembly GCA_002778355.1. Lineage (NCBI taxonomy): Eukaryota > Metazoa > Arthropoda > Insecta > Phasmatodea > Phasmatidae > Clitarchus > Clitarchus hookeri. Next base: position 677,209 of record NQII01001403.1, read on the forward strand.
ACAGAAATTCTTCTTTTAGAGCTGCGTGAAGAGTTCAGTTTATGTGACGTTTACTGAAATTACTATGTCCTTGTACGTAACCTCACATGTAACAAACAAAGTAGCGCCTTGCAATAACATCACAGACAAAGCCGCGTACTTCTGGAAGAAAGAGCGCCACATCAGTGTTCACAGCAGCGATTTTGAACAGTTGCCGTCCTTGAGTAGGACAAGCAGGGGCATTAAAAATTGCATTTTGGGTCACGTTTATCCACCACAGAGAATACCAATTCTGTTGGTCTTTGTTTTCCCAGTTACCACTGTCCTATTGTTTTGTATGCCTACTCACCGGACACGCTTACTGTACTGTCCATTGGTGGCTCTCAGTCTTTTATTACGATTTGCAGCCTATTTGCGGTTTCTTCACACTTTTTGAACCAAACCTTCAAAAAATATCCCATGTATGAGACGTTTGTTGTTTCCTAAATATGCCACGTATCACACGCGTTTTATACTGGGTTAACGTAAAAGCACCTTGTATTTTGTAAAATTGAACTTTCACTTATATTCTACCTATAAATACTTCATTAATATATAATATAAATAAAAACTTAGTGAAAATAAATGAGTTGGTAATGTCTATTAAGAAATAGTTCGTATGCAGAATATTATTAAAGTGAGTACGCACGTATGCGGAGCGTCGTATTTTGGTGTAATTTTCTAGACCTTAAGCTTTATTTGCATGAGGCGTGGAATATCCTGCAAGTAGAATTTTAGCAGGTCTTCTTCAGAAAAATTGGAAGTAATTTTGAATTACTATAACATTGTTCCAATGAAATGCTCCTTCGTAGGTAACATAACATTCAATCCATTCGGTTCGTTTGAGTAATTTTACACTTCGAGTGCTGTCGAGGTAATTACGTGGCAGTGAACTTGATGAAAACTGCCGGTGACGTAATATTACGTCGCTTATTGGCTCGAAGAAGAATGCGGGACGTCATAGTGTTACAGAAAACTCCATAAANATGCCCAGAATCTGTATTCATAACATAAATTATCCACACCGCATAGCTAATGTCCCACAAGTCCTGGATATTTATTGGCGATATTCTCACCTTTATGCCCAAAGCCTCTTCTCTTCAGATACCAACAGAAGAAGTGTATCAAAAACATTTCCCGCGTCACAGTATAACAGTCACGTGAAAAAAAAAAGTTAAGACTGTTCACGGTCAACTGGGCAATTATGAAAGACTTGCATAAGATCTACTTGTATCCGCATTGCGTATTATTCCACCACATGTTAAAATTGACATTACCATGAACCTGATCATTTTATTAATGCATCGGTCAAGTGAAACAGTGTAATTATTAGAAAAGTAACTATTTTACAAATTTGTTGGTTTTTGCACATGTAGGTTTGAAATACCAGGAAGCAAATGAAATCATTCCAGTATTCAGGGATGTTTACCTGGCACTTTTAATTCAACTTTAAGTCATGGAAATATTTTCCCTCCGTCGTCGTTACCAGCTTTACTGGGCGCATGCCACTCAGTATGCCCCGTTAAAACATATGATGGTAACGGCAGTGGTCTCTTTTCAAAGGTTGGTTTTAAAAGTGACTGTGTTTGTGAACAGCCTATAACAGACTTTGTGAATACTTGTAGGGAATCATACCGCACCACGTCTGATAAAAGGTAGGTGATCTTTGAATGGATAGTGCAATGGGGGTGAATGACTAGATGGAGATTTTTGGACATTCGCCATTGCGATGCAGATGTCTGTGAAGGAAAAAAAAAACAGAAAAAAAAAACACAAGTAACCTATGGACGAGAAAATAAATATTAATGCCACACTGGAAAATAGGTTACTTGTGTTATTTTTTTATTTTTTTTTTTTTTTCGTGCTCAGTCTTGTTTTTCCTTGACAGACATCTGCATCGCAATGGCGAATGTCCAAAAAATCTCCACATAGTCGGGTAGGTAGGGCTTAACGTTTCGTCAACAGCGAGGTCATTAGAGACGGAGCAAGTTGCTCAGAGAATCGGCCATGGCCTGGAGTGATTTGATTTCGGGAAACCACGGGAAACAGAAATCAGGATGGCCGGACCGGGATTCGAACTCAGGCCCTCCCGAATGCGAGTCCGAAAGTCAATCGCTGTGCCGCCTCGCTCGGTGTCGGATAAACAGAAACAGACACGTCTCGAGCTTCAGGTTCTCGAAGGAAATATTTTCTCAAATTTAATTTTAAGGTAAACTAAATCACGTAATTTTAGATTTAGCGTCAACTCGTGACGTATAAAAACCCTCATTGTTCAGGATTAAAAAAAAATTAAAGAGTGAATATACCGATAAGGGTGTCTCTAATGTTTTGTGCTCTGGGCCACACCTTGTATTTCGTTAAAAGAAGTTCTGTTGACCATAAAGACAAATTTATGGGACGCAAACTGTGTCCAGGTACACCTGGTTTAGGATACAGCGAGCCAAGTGCAGACAGCTCTCTCTCCACAGAAATTCTTCTTTTAGAGCTGCGTGAAGAGTTCAGTTTATGTGACGTTTACTGAAATTACTATGTCCTTGTACGTAACCTCACATGTAACAAACAAAGTAGCGCCTTGCAATAACATCACAGACAAAGCCGCGTACTTCTGGAAGAAAGAGCGGCACATCAGTTGCCGTCCTTGCATTTTGGGTCACGTTTATCCACCACAGAGAATACCAATTCTGTTGGTCTTTGTTTTCCCAGTTACCACTGTCGTATTACTTTATATACCTACTCACCGGACACGCTTACTGTACTGTCCATTACTGGAGGCTCTCAGTCTTTTATTACGATTTGCAGCCTATTTGCGGTTTCTTCACACTTTTTGAACCAAGCCTTTAAAAATCATCCCATGTATGAGACGTTTGTTGTTTCCTAAATATGCCACGTATCACACGCGTTTTATACTGGGTTAACGTAAAAGCACCTTGTATTTTGTAAAATTGAACTTTCACTTATATTCTACCTATAAATACTTCATTAATATATAATATAAATAAAAACTTAGTGAAAATAAATGAGTTGGTAATGTCTATTAAGAAATAGTTCGTATGCAGAATATTATTAAAGCGAGTACGCACGTATGCGGAGCGTCGTATTTTGGTGTAATTTTCTAGACCTTAAGCTTTATTTGCATGAGGCGTGGAATATCCTGCAAGTAGAATTTTAGCAGGTCTTTTTCAGAAAAATTGGAAGTAATTTTGAATTACTATAACATTGTTCCAATGGAATGCTCCTTCGTAGGTAACATAACATTCAATCCATTCGGTTCATTTGAGTAATTTTACACTTCGAGTGCTGTCGAGGTAATTACGTTGCAGTGAACTTGATGAAAACTGCTGGTGACGTAATATTACGTCGCTTATTGGCTCGAAGAAGAATGCGGGACGTCATAGTGTTACAGAAAACTCCATAAANGGTGACGTAATATTACGTCGCTTATTGGCTCGAAGAAGAATGCGGGACGTCATAGTGTTACAGAAAACTCCATAAAACTGTTTTGAAGTCAGACTACGTCATATGGCGTCGACGGCAGTCAAGAGTGTTGGGTCGCGTTGTCACAACCCGGTGACGCTCAAAGCGCCGTCCAGACAACACATTGTCGATGCACGTCGGAAGGGCTTCTGCAAACTTGGCTCGCTTCCTCCTAAGAAAGGCCGCGTATTCGAGAATTCATCAGTGCGTCCATTCCGGGCGTTCGAAAACTACTGTTTCGGTCGAGTCCGGCTAAACCGATTAATCCACCAATTCATCCGGCCTGAAAATTCGGCGAATCTGGTGGATGTGCACTAAAGCATCGACCAAAAAATGTTTGAACAATTCTTCTGAAAAATAAAAGTAAACATATCCTCTTTCCGTAATTTTCAGGCGTTCTAAAATATACGAAGGTAATTCGAACTTCGAGTTTTACAAACGGGCCATGGAAACCGTAGTGTTGGTGTATGATGGCATTTGCTTCTAGAAGTAGATGCAAATACCGCTGAAATGTCAACCTGAATTTCGGGAAAATGTTTCAACCGGTGTACGTCGGTGTTTCAACCACTGGTAGAACCATTTATGAATTTCCGAATACGGTTACCGGTGGGGTCGCCCCCGGATTTTCGCATGTGGGAATCGTGCCAGACGATGCCTCTGGTCGGCGGGGTATCTTGAGGAGGTCCCGTTTACCCCGCTCTCGCATTCCGGTGCTGCTCCATACTCACATCGCTTCACTCTGATCGTCTGTCAAGACCTCGATGTTAAAAGCAGCCCAAATCTCTGTACTCACTCACTCCGAATACGAGGAGGGTGCCATGTGTTTTAAACCATCGTACATCAGACGGCTGGGCGACTTTTCAGAGGTTGTCCCACCCCTGCGTGGTTTATCTGCTTGTCGCGACGTTCTGGAGTGCAATAACGTGTAAACTAGCTTGTGACCGTATCCGGCCCAGGCCTTCTTTTCCCCCTCGCTCATCTCTTGTGCTCCCCACAGTCAAGCGTCGCTGCCTACCACCGCTGCGACACAGAATATATGAATACACAGAGTCGAAATAACGTGGCGGTTCCTTTGATGTGGGCGTACCAGTTCCCTGATTGGCTGCGCGAGGCTTCGGGAACGGTACTTTTATTTGACTGGTGCAACTGAGACTCGGGGGTTAGAGAAATCCGTCACTGCCACATGCACACACCATGCCTCCAACCCACCGAGCATGATTCGCTAGCTGGAGACCTCCTAGAAGCCTTAGGACGTCGTCTTCCAATCATTTCAACAAGTCGCCGATGACGAGCCAGGTGGCGTCGGTAACGTGACACCCAGGTCACGTGGTAGCACCACCATGGTAAGGGGGCGGTCGATCGCCCAGTCTCGCATGATCCGCGAAAGGTGCAACGCACCAGCGGACAGGCCCCGTAGGACCGACACCCAGGCTGTCAAACAGCAGGGTCGACTTTACGTTTTCCAGCGACATAACATCCCACTATGCCTGCCCTGGGACGATCGACGTGACGAAAGCCCGGTAACTCCGTCACCACCGACTACTGCGTGCTAAGATTCCCCTACTGGCTTGGTTGCCAGACTGGCGAGTGGGTTGCCAAGCGCTGACTGGCGAACGGCGTTCCGTCATTTTGGCTGGCCAGCGATGCCATCCCCTCCCTCCCACTCCCCCTGGAGCATACGTCCGGAGTTCGCGGTATAAGCGGTCGATCCACCCCTGCATTCTTATAACAGTACTCTTTGGCGACGTCTTTACCCATCCACGTCTTCAAGGTTAGGGGTTCGAACTTTGTAAGAAACCATACACCTTTGGAAGAAATGTGGTTCACTTTAATTAATGATTTCATTGTACACGTGCATAACTTATATTCTTGGACACTTTTATACTACAAAATCGCTCGAAATTTCCAAACTGATTTGCTTTACAAAATCGTATGCGTATTGATAGTAGTTGAAAATAAAACTAGGTACACTTATTTTGTTCTTCCGAACTACTTATGAGGGAGAAAATAATAAATATTGCCTAAGTTAATTATATCTTGTTTGCATTGCAACTTTTTCAAAAGTAGCGCACTAGCATAGAAAAGCATTTATTAATGCAGCAAGTGTCCTAGCCTTAGTGGAAGGCAAGTATTTTTTTTGTCAGTTGTGTAAGAGGTAAAGCAGTCCAATGCTAGGTACAGTCTGTTCGCGGTGTTTTCACGTTTTTTGAATCAAACCTTTAAAAAAACACACTATGTATGACGTGCTCGATTGTTTCCTAAATATGTCATGAATCAAACACAAATATATCGTATGTAACACACTCGTGTTAACATAAAATTACCCTATTTTTAGTCAATTTGAATTTTTACATATATATAATATATAAATTATAATATTTAATTTATAGTTAATATGAATAAAAATAGGGATAATACATGCATGTTGGTATTGCCTTGTAAGAAATAGTTCATATGCAAAATATTATTACACCGAGTGCGCATGAATANCAAAATATTATTACACCGAGTGCGCATGAATAAGGTGTGTTGTCCCTTCGGTGTAATTTCATACTCGGTTAAGCTTGGGGCCACAGTGGCTGAGCGGTTAACCTGCTCGCCTCCCACCAAGGCGAACGAGGTTCAATTCCCGGCCCGGTCACTCCCGGATTTTCGCACGCGGGAATCGTGCCGTACGATGCCGCTGGTGGGTGGGTTTTCTATCTTTTCACCCACTTGATTAAGCTTTAATTGCACGAGGTGGAGGAATATCGTGGAAGCAGCACTTAAACAGGGTTTTCGCGCGGCGGTTGGTCACTGTGCAGCTGGCACGCGCACTCTACGCCGTACTCGCTGCACGGTTGCAACACGGGCCGCAGGGGAGCGGAATCCGCCGAGCCTGCCCATCTTTGGAACTGTGCCGTCCGTCTGCCCGGGGCCGTGCTGTGGCCGCTTATAAAAATTATAAACCAGTTTTACGGCCTTTTCCCGGCACAAAACATCCTCTCTCCTGGTTCCAGTCCGCCTGGGTTGGCGCCAGTTTTCCTGCTCCACGCGATCTGCTCCCAGGGCGGGTTCCGTCTTTACTGCACCGCACTGCCTTCGGGGGTTGTGCAGGAAACATTGTTCGAGTGGCTCGCCAGACTCCAGCCCAGCCTACCTACACCTTTTTTTCCGCCTTCGAGGCCGAGGAACGCGGTGGCGATAAGAGCGACACTGCCACTCGCATCAAGTGCGCCATCGCCGTTAGGCGTTTTGCGTGTACCTAAGGGACCTGAGTGACCCTAACACTTTATTGGTGGAAGTCTGCAACCAAGTTCAACGCAGGTTTTTGTTGTAGTTTCGCCCGTGCCCATGAAATATTTTCTTACATTAAGCAGTCTGGAAAAAGTCGTTGTTAACGTTGTTAGAGGGCTCGAAAATAATATGTGTAACATGCTTGTTATCTTGAAAATATCATTCAGTCATCGTCTGGGGTATGTTTTTGTTTTCGTGGGTACACTTATTGGGCATCGTCAAAAAACGCGTTTTTGAAACATGCTGCAACGCTGTTCACGTGGCAGGATTTTTTTTTTTTTTTTTTTGCGAATATTCGTAGTCAAATTTTATGACCAGACATTCAGAAATCGAAGCTTGACATGGCATAGAGGACTACTTAACACAATTTGTAAGTTTATGCGTTTTCAGTTATATCCATATTTTTGCGTGTGGGACCGAAATTAGACGATATTTTACTACGGTTACAAATGTGAAACTAATCACGGAAGAAAAATAAGTTGGATTTCGAAATAAATGTTATNACGATATTTTACTACGGTTACAAATGTGAAACTAATCACGGAAGAAAAATAAGTTGGATTTCGAAATAAATGTTAAGATATCCCCTGTGCCCTGGCAAACTTGTTTTTTTTTAATTTTCAATCTGCAAATTTGTTTATGGGGGAAAGTACCTACGTATAAGAGGAATACCTTCCTCTTATACGAGAACTTCCGTGGCGCATCTTACTAAAAACTCANACGATATTTTACTACGGTTACAAATGTGAAACTAATCACGGAAGAAAAATAAGTTGGATTTCGAAATAAATGTTATGATATCCCCTGTGCCCTGGCAAACTTGGTTTTTTAATTTTCAATCTGCAGATTTGTTTATGTGGGAAAGTACCTACGTATAAGAGGAATACCTTCCTCTTATACGAGAACTTCCGTGGCGCATCTTACTGAAAACTCANGGGAAAGTACCTACGTATAAGAGGAATACCTTCCTCTTATACGAGAACTTCCGTGGCGCATCTTACTGAAAACTCAAAATTAACGTATAATATCGACGACAGAGCGTTATCTAATCGTTTCCACGCTCGTAAGGGGAAAAATAATCAACATACAGAAGAATTGCAGGTGACATTTCGCCAGTTGTGAAAGTGCATTACTGGAGAAACTATAGTTTTTGTTACACGTTAATTTCGGAATTATCCGCTGGTAAATGGCCAGTGAGGTGAGGTCTTGAGCACCGATGAGGGTGAAATGAAGTTAAGATAGTTCAGCGGCGGAATGCAAGAACGGAGGGCACGGGGAGAGCCCCGAGAAAACCTGTCAGCCGACGGAAACTTCCGCCACGTTCCCCACACACGAAAATCCGAGTGACCCCCGCCTGGACTCGAACCCGAATCCTTTGTAGGACAATGACCTGTGGACGCCATTAATGGAGACACTAAAATTGTTTTCACGTTAGGCCTATAGTACGTAGTTTTGTACGACCTACTCACAGATGCTCACCACAGATGTTTCAGTTATTACTATAGTGGGGGTCACTTTGTGACAGAGTGGGTGACTTTGTGGCACAGATGATTGTCACTATTATTCTAATTTTCTTCCATTTCACAGAGGTTGTTTCAAATGTTCGGTGGTTAAATTGACGTCAATGAACATATATAACATCCTAATGAATTAGGAAGGTATTTAAATACTTTTTTTTTTGTGCCACAAAGTTACCCCACATTTGTCACGAAGTCACCCCCTCTTACGGTAATTAAAAATATTCCGACATTTCGATGCAGATGGATACCAACCAACCAGTTGGGAAACCGAAACAGATGTTAACTACGACATAAAATGCGTGGCAATGGTATCGGGCGACAGAGGATTATCCGCCACATATAGAGGCGTGGGTGTCTGCACATGGCCTGAAGTAGGCTGAACCGGACTTACACAACGAGTAAAGTAAAAATTGGATTTTTTTGTTATTTACGTAGCTACGGGTATTGATAGCAGTTAGTCAAGTAATTGGAAGACACGTCACTCAAGTTAGATTTTCATACATATTCATGCGTTCAAGGAATCGCTTTTCAGACTAAAACTGGCCCAGTGTTTATACTAAAAACACTTTTAAGCTTGCAAAAAAAATTTNTTTTTTTTATTATTTCAACTGCTTCTGATATTTGCGAAAAAGTCCTTTTAAAAAAAACCGGTTGTCCCTGAAGAACCCCAGCTGCTCTGCTTTCTTTTATACGGAAAGTGAGTCCCTGAATGCGTTTGCAAGTAAATGGATAAGCGATTTGGAAGGTCAAGTCGCTATTTCTGGTACTTTACGACATAAAGGCGATGGCAAGACTTGGCGCAAATGTCGCACGATCACGCACCTTTATCTCTTAGTAATTCCGGTATCTTTCAATTTCACAGGCAACGCTGTTTCACATCAGTGACCTTGGGAAAGAATTTTCTCTTTTACATTGTGGTTCATTTTTTTTGTTGGGGCAAGGCTAGTTGCTCTTTTTTTATTTTTTAACCATTGCCCTCGCCTTTTCAATAGTGATAGTTTAATGGTTCGCAACATAGAGCAATTTGTAACAGATTTTTCTTGTTGCAGCATACGACAGGGTTTATTTGACATACTTTCTGCTGCAATATTTTCTCATTTTAACCACAATTAAATATGATAGTTTTATGTGCATAGTTTCAGAAGCGACAACAGTAAAGAAATGCCAAACATAAATTAGTATAAAAATATAAACTTCATTCGCAAGTTCTTATTTGTGCAAAACAATCTGAAAGACAAGCAGATTGGGCGAACCGGGTTCGATTCCCGGCGGGGTCGCTCCGGGATTTTCGCATGTGGGAATCTTGCCGGACGATGCCGCTGGTCGGCGGGTTTTCTTGGGGATCTCCTGTTACCCCCGCCCTAGCATTCAAGCGCTGCTCCATACTCACCTGGCTTCACCCTCATCGGTTGTCAAGACCTCGATGCTAAGGCCGCCCAAATCTCTCTCTCCACTCCACAAGCAGATTGAGAGGAATTCACTACACCAAAAAAATCTTCCTTGCTACAAATGATCCCCCTCTCCCCCAACCCGAGTATTAACGTAAATTACAGTGTTTAAAAGCTTATCGTTTTTAAAACATTTAGTAGAACAACTTAACTGAAAAAAATTGCCGCTGTCACTTACCCGTTCATCCGTGAAATTGCGCCTGAACGAAGGCCGCGCAGAGTTGTTTTTAACTACCCTGCGTGTCGGTTGTAACGGCGCGAGTTGTCTTGAGTTTCGACATTGTCGATCTTCCCTGAAAACATTCGAGGACGATCCATTTACGTGGCTCCCATACAGTATCTTTAAGACGTTCGTTTACCGCCTATGAATCCACTTTTAAAAAAAACTATATTAAACCATTATTTTCACCGCAATTTAATACTTTAAAGCGTGCCAGTTTTCAACTATAAAATTTTGTGAGTGGAATATCGCAGACGAAGATATTTGTTAATAGCAAATATAGTGTTTAATGTTTCTTTGTTCTTTGACAGAAGAGCAGATATTTGAAAAACAACTTTAAATCTCCGTCTGTTGCAGACATTTTTCCAGGCTCAAAATATTTAGCGGGGCCACAGAGTAGATAAGTGCACAAAGACGAAAATGGCTTGGCGGTTGCTTTGATATGGGCGTACCCATTGTCTTATTGGCTGCGCGAGGATTTGGGAACGGATACTTGTGTCTGAATGGTTGCTGCTTGCTGGGAAAGGTTCCTTGTTGGCTGGCTGGNCGCGAGGATTTGGGAACGGATACTTGTGTCTGAATGGTTGCTGCTTGCTGGGAAAGGTTCCTTGTTGGCTGGCTGAGTTGCCGGCTGGCGAGTAGGTTACCAGGCGCTGATTGGAGAATGACGTTCCAAAATTTTGGTGGTCAGTGACGCAATTTTGTTGGCGTGTGCGGCTGAAGTTCGAGGTATAAGCTGCAGTTTCACCTCTGTATTCTTGGGTACTCTGTGGCTGTGCCGTGTTGTTGCTCGGGACACCTTATATACCAACCTACAAACCCATCGATGGAACTCGAGTCAAACTGGGGTGCGATTCTTATTCACTTCTCCTCTTATCGACCGCCCAATTACGTGAGCGTCGCTAGATGCGAGTATATGCTGTTCGTGGTAAACTGAGCACNTTCTCCTCTTATCGACCGCCCAATTACGTGAGCGTCGCTAGATGCGAGTATATGCTGTTCGTGGTAAACTGAGCACCTTTGAAAGCACTACTTAAGATCTACTTGTATGCACATTGTGTATTCTTTCACCTTATGTAAGATTAACATTGCCATCGGCCTGATCACTTTACTCGTGCGTCAATCCAATGAAACTGTGACAATTATTAGAGATAAATTATTTTGCAAAGCTGCTCATTCTTACACATGTGTGTTCAAAAAAAGGAACGAAAACAGGAAAAAATAGTTTATATTTTAATAAATTATTACCTAACACGATTAATTCAATGTTGAGACATGAAACTGCTTTCCCTCCGTCATTACCAACTTAACTTGGCGCATGCCAGTTAGTGTGACCGTTAAAATATGTGCAGGTAGGGACAGTGGCATTTTTCAAAGGTTGATTTCGGAAGTGCTCAGTTTACCATGAATAGCCTATAGAGGAGTTTACTGAATTCTGTTAAAGGTTGTTAACGGTTAACTGAGCACTTTTGAAATCAACCTTTCAAAAATTTCACTGCCCCTACCTGCATATATTTTAACGGGCACACTGAATAACAAGCGCCATCGAAGTTGGTAACGACAGACAGAAAATAGTTGCAAGTTTTAAAACTGAATTAAGTGTTAGGTGAACAATTGCGAATATTGAAATGATTTCTTTCGCTGTCCGGTTTTTTTAATGCATTTAAGTGTAACAATAAGTAAATTAATAAAATATTTAATTTCCTAATAATTTCACAGTTTCCCTGTACCGACGCATGAATAAAGTGATCAGGACCATGGCAATGGTAATTTTACATACGGTGGATTAATACACAATGTGCATACAAGCCAACCATAAGCAGGGCTTTCAAAAGTGCTCAGTTTACCGTGAACAGCCTATAGGCAGGTGACCTGCTCCAAAGACGAGGAAAGGACGTGGGCACATCTCGCAGATGGCAACTANCGTGAACAGCCTATAGGCAGGTGACCTGCTCCAAAGACGAGGAAAGGACGTGGGCACATCTCGCAGATGGCAACTAGAAACTAGGGATGTTGTTATCGGGAAAAAAATACCATCGATTTTCGGTACATCTTAAACCGATATTTTATGTTTTAAAGGACTTGAGAAATGTAAAGTTGTTTGCAATATTACATATTGAGGACACGAGGCATTTTATTAAGTTGTAGCGCCGGTTTTTGGTGCTTGTTGCTAAAGTAATAATAGTATTTTTTAAATTCAAATTTTTAAATTCGAAACACTGCTTATTAAAACAGCATTTTTAAATTTTATCGACCTCCCGTGGCGCAGTTGGTTGGTGTGCCGNAATTCGAAACACTGCTTATTAAAACAGCATTTTTAAATTTTATCGACCTCCCGTGGCGCAGTTGGTTGGTGTGCCGCCGGTCTTGCAGTGCAGTAGGTTCTGGGTTAGAATCCTAGGTAATGCGTGGGTGTTAATTTAACTTAAGTCATAAGTTAATTTATAATCCGTCCCTCGATAAGCCTTCAGGTATAACATCGGGAGACGTTCCATTACAGTAAAAATATTTATTTCCGATACCTGGAAGAAGATACTGGTTTCCATAAAATATCGTTGAACTACATCGACGGTTTATATCTATATATCGTAGACGAAATAATATGGTAATTTCGATGTATCGATATTTTTTCTAACATCCGTACTAGAAACCATGGTGCGGTGGCTGGGCCATCGTCACGCACGCGGTAACCTTGGCCCCTTACGGCAAGGCTGCGCCGTAGGCACCTCGCGGGCGGACAGGTCTTGCAAGATGAAGCAGGCGGCGATCCAGGACAGCTGTCCGCCGGATCGCGCTACAAATACAGTATCAGCCGGCCGAGCCATGCTCGTGACGTCACAGTGGCCCCCACACACGCTCCGGGACGTGGCCGTCGACAACAGTCCATCGCCTCCAAGCTAGGGTCCCTCCCTACCTAGGTTGTAACGCGTTTGTAATTCCGGCGATTGACAGCTTTTCATTTTAAACTTAATACTATCTAGTTTATACTTCCTTTTTTGTTTAAAAATTACACTTTCGTGTAATTTATTTTTTGTGTTGTCGTTTATGAGTTTGCGACATATAAAGCGTAGCCCAGTGTTGCAAGCGTATGCGATTTCCCGATTTNTTTTGTGTTGTCGTTTATGAGTTTGCGACATATAAAGCGTAGCCCAGTGTTGCAAGCGTATGCGATTTCCCGATTTGTGTAGTAGTCCGTGGATAATCTAGTTTTTATTTTCTAGGTTTTATTTTATTTTATTTAAGTTTTTTGGTTGCGTGCGGTGAAAGGTTTTCTGGAAGTAAAAACTATTGGGATGGTGAACGAAATCAATATATTGTGACGTCATACATCAAGGTGAAATGATAGAGCATGAAAAAATAAAATCCAAGTTTGCGGCTGGAAACAAGATGGCGGCGAGGCGACTCTCTCTCCCCATCCTAAACCCTTGTCTCAGAATCACAATTTTCCATCTACTACTGGTTTTAATAGTTCGATATATTAAGTCGAGAGTATTATTCTTTGTACTGTTTGTAAATAAATTAGAACACTTTTATTACCTATTTTATTTCATTAAGACCTCCATCTCTTAAAGATCCCAGCTAATCCCACTGACTTCGAGAAATTGTAACAGCGCGTTCAATGTGCTGAACTACGAAAAGAACACACTGGTCAGACTATGCTTGTCGATTACTTTCAAGAGACAACGCACATTAGAAATACTATTTCAGAGCACTCCAACATAATTTAAAACGTGTTTTTCAAAGCACTAAATCTCAAAAGTACAAGCGTTATTTACGTACAGAAGTACTCGAGGGGCCAGCATTGAATCTTGGTACAGATTTTCCACCAATAAAATGATAGGGTCAGCGATTAAAGTCCCGTAGGTACACGCAGTACGACTAGAACACTGCATGCCAGTTCAGAGACTTGCGCGTAAGGGGGTTAGCGCACCTGACGCGCGTGGCAGTGTAGCCCTTATCGCTCCCTCGTTTCTCGGCCTCAAACGTGCTAACCATCTCCAAGTGGGCGGCGCCCTTAGCGCTCGCAATGCGAGCGCCTCGCTGGAATTCAGGTGGCTTGGTCCGGGTCTGATGGAAGCGGCTTCTTGATGAAAGGAGGCCGCTGCCGCCTGGAGGCTGATCCAGTTCTTGGTCCGCCACAGGGCTCGTTTCCCGTTGCGGCGTGCCGGAAGCGGTGTCCATTTTCGCGCCTCTCACTTCTCAACCGTCGTCGAACACACACCAACACACTAGACACCCCCCTTCCCTTCCCACACTGTTACCATTCTTCCTCTTGTATTGTTTTAAACACCCTTATAATTAAGATTATCTTTCCACTTTCTTTGTTCTAGTGGAGCTCTTTTTCTATAGTTTGACGGTAGACTGAGCACTTAAAAAAAACTCTGACTTAAGATCTCCTTGCATGAATATTGTGTATTCTTCCACCATATGCAAAGTTAACATTGCAATGGAGCTTATCGCTTCATTCATACGTCAGTCAAGTGAAACTGAAATTATTGGAAAAGTAAATATTTTACAAATGTATCCATTCTTGCACTTACATGCATTAAATAAAACAGAAAGCAGACGAAATCATTTTGGTATTCACAGATGTTTACTTAACGCTCGGAATTCAACGTTTCAGACATGGAATTATTTACCCTCTGTCGTTACCAGCTTTCCTGGGCGCATGCCAGTCCGCGTGCTCTTTAAAATGTATGTTGTTAGGGGCAGTGACGTTCTCTAAACGCATTCCGAAAGTGCTCAATTAATCGTGAACAGCATATACTTCTTAAATTACGTGCAATTTTGCGATTCTTTTCTGTCGAGGAGTTTTTACGGTATCTATGCTGGTCCCCGCCACCCCTTCTTTGTAGTTCAGGTTACGTTAGCACAAGAAGTAACCGTGGCCCCAATCGTGGTCATGCTTGACCAATTCCACCAAAACCGCGAGCACGTGCCCTTGTAGTTAGAATCTTCCAAGCATGTCTATGTGTGTGGGGATCTGCTCTGAGACGGACTTAGGTCCCATCCCTACCTAGGACCTCAGACTCTCCTCCTTGTTTTTAGGTAGGTTCGAAAAAAAAAAAAAACAACTCGGAGGATGTCGATGCGCCTGGACCATGGCCTGTCGCCATCTTGTCTTCTGGGGGTTGTGGAACTTCCACGTTCAGTTCATGATCAGTTTCGTGTACGTAAGAGACCGTCTTCATGCAACGCAGGGTCGTAGTAACATCTTAACCATTTCAGGCATGGCAGTGTATAATTTGGACTCTGCACAGGGAAGGAATTTCACGGCGTACACCGTACAGAGCAAAACACAGCGTCCGATAAGAGGTCCTTCACGTGGTGGGTAGCATACATCAACCTGTTGAATTCCCTTATCTAATTAAATTCAAATTATTTTCCAAAGACAATAAAATGTGAGTAATTTAAGCAATTTTCTATAAAAATGGGTATTTTACAATCCCTGTACCTAATTTTATGCACCATGTGAACATTGCCTATTC
>NQII01001403.1:696543-716994 GCA_002778355.1 Clitarchus hookeri
AAGAGTTTTCTTAGTAATAATTTAATACAAGAAGCATGAATATTTCATCTTCCACCATGGCACGACCTTTCGGGTCGAGTAAAGGAAGGAGGCGAAGACGCATATGAAGACACCGTACCACAATTCCCCTGAAATTGGTGTACACACTCAACAATATTTACGTGATAGTTTTGCTGTTTGCAGGGAAATTTAACGTTTATAGTAACCGATCTGTACTGAATGTGTTCTGTTAATGCACAAATGCTAACCAAGACTTTATGGTGGCGAAGTTCGAAGGTGCATGAGAAACTATGCTACGATTTATTTGGAATGCTATGAACCCTCAACCACCCCACTTCTGAAAACGAGTAATGTATTGTACCGCAATTCCACACAGCGGTGGCTACCATAAATGTATCCCGCGCAAGATGACACAGAGAAATAAGGAGAGATAATGGAGAGTCACATTCCAAAGCAGAAATTTTTCTTTGATGGGATGTTGTAAATAAAATTACAGTGCCTCTCAGTAGTTTGAGAGTAGCATTACATTGCATTAAAGTCCCATATTTAATTCCTTCATAGCATACAAATTATAGGTTTCATGCCGTGACCTACCTGCTAGTTGTACCACACCTGACGGGAATCGAATCAATGGCGAATCAAGGGTGATATAAATGTTTTTCCCACCGGGCGTGCCGGCAGGCGTGGAAATTTCACACTCTTGGAGAGATTCAACAGGAGATTATATAGCGAAAATATATTCACAAATAGACGCCTACACTCTTAAACCGAAATAGTTAACACTTCTCCAAATCAGCGAATTATACTGCAAATATGTTTTTAACTGCTCCTCTTGAATCTGTTACTTCTACTGATAAATTTAGTTGCTGGTATTCACTGGTTAAATGGTGATTTATATTTATTCCTATAGTAAATTACATTAACCTGCAGGCAGTAAAACTTCAGTGCATTCCACTGATTTGAGAATAGATAGCAGCTCATTAACGAAATATTAAGTAAAATAATTCTACTGATTGAAATCACCTATTCAGATTTAGAGGAGCCGCGGTGGTGTAGTGGTTAGACTACTCGCCTCCCACCTAGGTGAAACGGGTTCGATTCCCGGTCGACGGGTTTTGTCGGGGATCTCCCGTTTTCCCGCCCCTTCATTCGGGCGCTGGTCCATTCTCACCTCTCTTCACCCTCATCAGCTCTCAATACATCGATGTTAAGAGCCGCCCAACTCTCTTCACTCACTCAGATTTAGAGAGCATATGACGAAGGGGAATGAATTACTCTGAATACCTCTGATATGGACAACGCCAAATGTTTATGGTCTTCCTACGAAAGCGTGTTGAGAATCTCCTTGAAACTGCGCAGTTTATGTTTGGCGACAAGTGCTTTGCTTGAACAGTATTCTGCCAGGAGTCTGTTTAGAAGGGTGGGCAGGAGAAACAAAACTGGCACAAGTTGAAAATTATGCTAATGCATGATTCTGGCGGAGCGGGTGCAGGATTCCTTACATCCCAACCTTTATTTATAAAACCCTCGTGGTCAGTGTTTTCCAGACGCCCTTGTCCAACGGTTTGACGGAGGGGGCGGGGAAGAATTTCACCAGCCGCGCGGGGTTTGAGTTATGATTCAGATGGCGCAGTGGACAAACACGGCGTAGTTTCTCGAGTGTTGTTTGTCNAGTATAGACTGCTCACGGTAAAGTGAGTACTTTTGAGATCAACCTTTGAAAAATGTCATTGCCCGTTAATTGCGTATATGCTTCCGTACACGCTGGCATGGAAGCTTCCAGTTGTAGTCCATTCGTGGTTACTTTCAACTTTTCCGTAGCCCTTATAGTTCCACTCCACCTCGTGCGAACAGAGTAAGTTACAACACAGGGACAACGCACCGCATTCGTGCGCACTTAGTTTAATAATGCATGGGAACTATTTCTTGCCAGGCAGTACCAACACACATGTTAAATCTCTGTTTCTATTCGTATTTATTATAAAAGGAAATATTATAATTTATAGATAAAATATAAGAAAAACTTCAATTGAACTTCAGTTTATCTCAACAGAAGTTTAAAACGCTTGTGATACACGACATATTTATGGGAAATAACCAAACACTTCATACAACGGGTGCATTTTTAAAGGTTGTATTCAAAAAGTGTGAAGATACCGTGATTAGGCTATAAGTAGGCAGAGAATTAAGTAAAACAGTTCTAAATCTTGACGTTGTATTGTGAGTGGAATGTTTAAATTTACAGCAAATCTAGTTGTTGTTCTGCTTTGTGCACATTAGAGTACGCATTTGCGATCTAATAGCATATTTACGTCCCAGGCAATTTCTCGTTTTCAATTGACTGGCGCATGAATAATGCGAGGCAAATGGCAATATGAATTCAACAAACGGCGGAAGTACACAACATGAGGACGAAAAGAGATCTTAAGGACGCCGCCTACCTGGAGCTGTTTTGCGCTTTTGAGGCGTAGAAGCAAGGGACCGATAAGGGCGACACTGACACGCACGTCTAGTGCCCCATCGCTCCTATCCGCAAGGCGCCGAACTGGCGTGCAGTGTTCTCTTCGTGCTGCATATCATTTTAAGCGGCGTTCAGTGCAAAGACCTATTATAGTTTTGCATGTTTCCGAACAGCTAATTTTGAAATATACACCAGTGCACAAAAGCCGTTTTAAGCTACAGCATGTTGTAGGGCTTGGGAATAAATTTATAATGTGTATTATGTGTTGAGTGGGTTATTCGTCCCTCTTTTGACGCGTGTTTTCTTTTCGTACATCGGTATAACGGGAACATGACGAGTGGTTTAATAAAAATAGAAACGGATTTCAAACACACCGCAACGCAATTCAAGCGACAGATAGCGGCGCCCTTAGTTGGGCCTCCTAGTTGTCGTACTGGTCTCATTATAAGCAGTTGTATCTATTATAATTTTTAAAAAGCTATAGAATATGTTAATGTAAATCTTTTTTTATGACAAATGAAAGTCGATATTTTGTCGCCCATTACATAAATGTGGTCGTTGAAAAGTTTCAAAGTAAGCAAAAAATCGCTGCCCTGTTTTACGATATTAATTTTTCTGTAAAACAGTGTTTTAAACTGTAGCGGCAATACTGTATTTTTTTAACAGATTGCTGTATTAAAATCTTATAGTCGCCGCTTAAAATTCCGAGGAGAGAGACCACATGCGAAGCTTGTTATTGCTATTTTCCATCGCCGTCATATTCCTTCCTTACGGTCGGATGTGACTTGGGACGTCTAAAAATTGGTTATAAGCTGTTGACGTTTATTTAAGCACTTCTCAAATCAGCCTTAAAGAAATGTCGCTGCCCATACCTGCATATATTTTAATGGGCACACTGAATAGTAAGCGCCCAGCGAAGTTGGTAACGACGGAGGGAAAGCAGTTCCATGTTTTAATACTGAATTAAAAGTGTTAGGGAAACATTTGAGAATACTTAAATTATTTACTTTACTGTGTGTTTTTTAATGCACATGAGTGTAATATTTATGAAATTTTTAATATATTTACTTTCCAAATAATTGAAGAGTTTAACTCGGCCGACGCACCAATAAAGTGCTGAGGCCCACGGCAATGTTAATTTTACGTTTTGTGGAAGAATACACAATGCGCATACAAATAGATCTTGAGCAGGTCTTCCAAAAGTTCTCAGTTTACCGTGAACCTTTATTAGGGAGGTCCCTTTAGGCATAACTTCCAAAAGTGTCGCATAACTTCCAAAAGTGTCCAGTTTACCGTTAACAGCCTATGTAGGCTATTCACAGTAAAGTGGGCACATTTTGAAGCACTCTCATTTGGAATAATAGTCAATAAAAATATTTTATTGTAGCATTTTAACTTTCCAGTCCGGTGAAATATATACACTCTTTATTTTTTACATGGCAGTAATTATTTTAAAAAGGGGTGGAAGGATAAATAAAAATGACTGATAGGAAAAAAGTAATAATGGCCGCATAAGTGCTCACTTTACCGTGAACAGTGTGTAGCTGCGCACACTCGGCTGCGGCGACGACCATCTGCACCGGAGTGCCAGCGATGACTCGGCGCGAAGATACCCGGGGCGCGACTGGAATATCATTACCACAAAAACCTCCCGCGCCCGCCCGCCCGACACTACGAATGCGGCGCGACGCGACGGTTTCATTCATGCGCGTGAGCCTCGCTTTTACATGCTCGCGCGGCTTGAGTCTGCCCGCAGCTTTGTTGACTCTCGAGGCCGGACCCGGACGGGCTGTCGAGGTGGAAGGCGACAGTCGATGCCGAGGAGCCTCGCAGACTAGGGCTGTTAATATCGAGAAAACAAATGTGGATATTATGTGTGCTGGTTATTTGTAAAAGTATCGTTTTACCAAACGATATATTGAAAGAAAGATGTCAATTTGCGGTACATCGGAATCTGATATTTTATGTATTAAAGGCCTTGGCATTTTGGTGTATGTTGCCAAAAAACATAGTAACTTTTTAATTCATTTTTTGTATTCAAAACAGAACTTATTAAAAGAGCATTAAAATTATTTATTTCCAATACCTGGAAAAATATATTGATTTCGATAACATATCGTTGAAATATATTGACGATTTTATCGATGTATTTTTGAAACAATATCGTCATTTCTATATAGCGATTTTTTTTTTCGACATCCTTATCCCTTTTGTGAATGCTCGGTATTTTCAGTGACTGCTACGCGTGAAGTCTGTAAAACCTTTTATTTGCCATTGAAATGTTTTGAAGGTAAAACCCGAAGACAGTACTTTTTTTTTTTTTTTTTTAAAGAAAAAAATTGCACGTAGTAATTTAATTGTAAATCCACACAAATACTTCAGATTCTACCCCCAAAAATTCCTGCTGCCATGTCTCGTGTCATCTAACTTCCTTACTAGTATTTTTACTCCAGGTTTTGTGGGTTGCTCTGCCCAAGTGTATTGTCGTTCACTCTACTGCGATGTTACGACGAGGCGTGAACTAGTGTTTCTAAGAACGGCTCAGGGTTCGGAGTTACTTGGAGCAGAGTAATTAATCTTCCTCCTTCTCATGTGTAATGCAGTTCACGCCACTAATGAAACAATTTATCGTCCCCTCAGAAGGCTGGCGCGATATAGATACGCTTGATCCGACCTACTACTTCATGACTAACAATTTAAATAAAATAATTAGTGGGGTCCAGAAGAAGATGTGATGTGCCGCGTCCTCAAATTCTCGGTCTTGTGGTTTATAAACTTCAATTCTCAATATCTGTGATTGTAGTCCGTTCACGGTAAATTCAAACTTTTCTGAAGCCCTGCTAAAGTTCTACTTTCATACTATTCCTCCGCCTCATTCAAGCAAAGCTTAAAGTATAAAAAAATACACGAAAGGGACAACGCACAGCATTCGTGCGCACTCAGTTCAATATAATTTTGCATGAGAACTATTTTTTATTAGGCATTACCAACACACCTATTTTTCCCCCATTTTTGTTCATACTAATTATAAATGAAATATTGTAATTTACAGATAAAATAAAGGTAAAACTTAAATTCAGCCAAAAAAATCAAACGCGTCATATATGGGATAATTTTTTTAACGGTTTGATTCAAAAAGTGTGCAGAAACAGCTAATAGACTACACAGTCGAATCATATTATTATGACCACCTGCTAGTATCCAGAGTAACAGACATTCGCCCCACGGACAACAGCTAGATGAGCTGGCAGTGACTGAGTCATGTGCTGATAGGTCTACATGGGAGCTATGCTGTCTGCAGTGCGTCCCATAAGTGTTGAAGGGTGCGTGGCGGAGGAGACAGACGGTGAACACGACGATCGAGGTGGTCCCACAGATGTTCAATTGGATTGAGATCCGAGCTATTTGGGGGCCAGGGAAGAACTTTGAAGTCTTGATCGTGCTCTTCCAGCCACGTGCGGACACACAGCCATGTGGCAAGGGGCATTATAGTGCTGGAAGATCCCATCCTCCCGAGGAAAGACAATCATCATGCACGGGTGGACGTGATCGCCGAGGATGGATTCATAACCAAATCTATCAAGAGTGCCTTCCACACGGATAATGGGACCTAGAGAATACCACGAGAACATTCCCCAGACCATAACACTGCCCCCACCGCCTTGTGTTCGTCCAGCAATGGATGCAGGGTGTCGGTTCTCCGACGTTTCTCGCCGAACACGCTGACGTCCATCCATTCTATGTGGCTGAAAACGTGACACGTCGGAGAAGGCTACCCATAGCCAATCAGCAGCAGTCCAGTCACCATACTGTTGAGAAAATTCCAGTCGTTTTTATCGATGCACCTGTGTTAGCATGGGTGCAGTTACCCTCCGTCTACACCGGAGCCCCATTCGCAGAAGGGTTCACTGAACTGTTGCGGTAGACACGTGTATGGATGCCCCCTGGTTCATTTGGATGGTGAGCTGTTCCACTGTAGCCTGTCGGTTGGCCTTCACGCACCGACGTAGTCGACGTTCACCTCGGATATCAATGGCGCGTGGAGCTCCGCAGTTTCCACAACGGTTATTCCCAATACTACCATTAATCCACTCACGACACACCTTTACCACTGAGGCACATGAACAGTTCACAAACGTCGCTGTTTCCGAAATGCTGTTCCCCCTGGCCCGAAAACCGATGATCATCCTTTCTTGTAACTCGGTTAAATCGGTTTCCTTACCCATGACAGCATGAAGCGCACTGTGTACAGCCAGTCTGTCGGTCGCATTATATACCCGCTTCACCAGACCACTTCGCGGGCCAACGTCAAGGGCTACGCGCTGCAGATGGAACTTCTAGCAGGTGGTCATAGTAATTTGATTCGACTGTGTATATATTTAACAGTGTATGGCAAGCAACGCTTAGTTTTTATCCAGGGCGTTGTGAGATCAATACGCAGAAAATGGAGGTCACTCATAAAATTCTACGTAAAATTGTCGCCCAGATCGCTCTACCCCATATTCACGCTACGGTCTAAATACGTTACAAGCATTGGGATCGATACATGTGGCCTCGAACGCGAACCGAGCCCATGATCAGAAAACAGTTCACAAGCACATATTTAAAAAAAAAAAAAAAAAAAAAAAAACCCCTGATTTAATTTTTGACCCCTCTAAAAAAATAAAAATACATTTTTGACGTAACATGCTATATGATTTCTCACGTACAATGTTTAATGCTACCGCCTGATGGCGTGACGAGTGTTTTAGTCACTTCAAGGTGGGAGAACAATTCAGCACGCGAAACCATGCCTATTTTCGCCTCAACGCGTGAAGTGCTGACGAAACAATTTGCAGTATTGAGAAATAAGTGCTATTAAGTACTGTTTGTAAGATTACGCCAGTCAGAAATGCTGGGCTGCTTAATAACGGTTCTAACGATTTTATGTGTTGTAATATTAACAGTAGCACGCCCTCCTCTTTATAAATTTTGTTGCTCAACAGGCAGTCGAAACTACGGTGTGGTTCAGGGACACCGTTCTATTACCAGGTATTCCTCGTAAACATTCCCGAGACACGTGATAGCAGTCTAAACAATAAAATAGCGTGCGGTCTTGCGCGCAAGGAATATCTTACTTGAGCGTGGTAGCTGTAAACAATAAACCCAACAACTTTTCACTGAGGAGAAGTTAGGAGAAGTGGGCGCGTAAGGGGCGATTTCGAACAGTTTTTCGTGAAGTGATCGCATGCAGCGAGCGGAACGAATCGTTTCCACGCATAACGTGGAACGAGTTCTGTCCGTTCTGCGGTGCCTCATTTCTCACGGTTATGAAACTTGTGACCCTTTCAACCCGNAAACGAATCGTTTCCACGAATAACGTGGAACGAGTTCTGTCCGTTCTGCGGTGCCTCATTTCTCACGGTTATGAAACTTGTGACCCTTTCAACCCGCGTACGGGAAGAAATCTGAGCTCGGGGCGCGGCAGAGAGCGTCCCTACACGGCTCAAAGGAACGGACAAGATGACTGGCCGAAGAAGGCCAGCTAATTAACCCGTCCAGCTACATGTTTTTTTTTCCTGAGTTTAAGTTTTTCAATCACGTAATTTTTAGGTATGCACTGTACTTGAATTCACCACAGCCAGTGAACAACGTGCTGCGTGCTCGATGATATTGGCAAGTTACCATTCATGTCAAACAGGTTGTATAAAAGTACACAAATCAGATCAGCCACAAAGAATACTGGACACTGATGTTTCGCTGTGTACAGTACTGGGCATAAATATAATTCATGTGCAACGTGCCCACGATCATGCGCAAGGTGACAACGGGCTAAGGTGGTCGCCTAGTGACGAGTGTGTTCTAGCGAGACAAAAATCTGTGAAGCGCTAAGGCAGACGCCGACAGGCGCGGCGTATGTAAAGCGGTATTGCATCTACGCGTAAGGCGCTCGGCTGGCGTACCGTCTTTCCGTCGGCGACTTATCTGAACGTGACTGTAAGCGGTGACCATATAGTTTTATGGGACGCGATTTTGTAGCAAAGTCCAACGCATGTTTCTGTCGTAGCCATCTGCATTATTTGGACAGCGAAAAAATATTACTTTGCCAGCAGTTTTTCAGGTTCTTTGCAGCATGGCATCACGTCAGTGTCACTCGAAAGTGTAAATTACTCAACTGATAAGGTTGGATTGTGTATTATTCCGCGTAGTGCAGAACGGGACACTTCCAACTCGGCGTTATATTGGTAGATACCCGGCCAGTAATGAACGTTCAGTGTAGTAAAGGTGTCCTGTGTTGTGTAAATCGATAAAACGGCTGTAAATGGGAATACAGATACCAACAGAACAGTCGTGAATATAAGCGACTCACTTATAGCTTGTCTTAATTATCAGTAAATCTGTCCCGCACTCACAAAGTGTTTACTGAATTTCGACGTAACTTTTTTTTTGGTAGTTTGCTTGTGGTGGAGAGGGGGGGAGGATTAAATCACACACTATGTCAGTCGTATTTACGAGCATCTGTTCAACTGTTGGGTTAACTGGTGTCTGGTGGTTCCTGCACTGATTGAACGTATGCCTTGTCTCAGTACTTTGCTGCCAGGCCCTTCACTCGGAATGTACTTCGAGAGAGGTAAAGTCTGAGCGTGCCCCTGACGTGAAAACTGAGGTTCACAGCGCAATGGATAGCGTGTACTGTGTTTATGGTTGGCCGAATGACAAGTCGCTCAGGCGCCATATAATCATCCAGTCATCCAGATACACTCGAATTGTACATTCCAATAGTGGCTTGCATCGTAATACTGACGACTGGCCGTCTTCTACTTAGCGGTTTTAGTTGTTGCTGACCTTGTTCAGTAATAACCTACTATACAATTAAATATATGTATGGCACATTGTGGGTTTCAACCCAGGACTTTGAAACCTATCAACTGGCAATTTACTGCATTTGTTACATGGAGCGATTTAAATATGACACCATATTTACAGAAGTGACTGTTGGGGGAAAAGTTGGGAGTATTCCCAGAATTTTTTTTTTTTTAATCTTCTGGGCGTATATTTCAAGGAAAACGTAATGGCGACGGTTTGTGAAGTAAGCGCTTCAAGGCCACGGAAAGAAGTCAGTCTCGGGGACGTAAAGTTTACCTGGAGGCACGTTCTTGAAATGTACGGGAGTGAGGGGTAGGTTTGTTTGAAGACCTTGAGAAATTTCTCGGCGGCGGCGGGGGTCCTAGCGGCACGCGGCACGTAAGGTCCACATCGCCGGCTGTGGCACATGGCGGGTTGGCCCTTGTGGCGCGCTGGGAGCTGGAGCGATGATCGCCCAGCAGACTTCCCCCCTGTTTCCCTTTCACTAAGCACGTTTTGGAGATTTTGATAAGGAGCCAGACGGGGCGTAGAAGAAGGGAGTGCATTGTGGGCCAGTCGCTCCGGTCCCACGTACCTGTTGACTCTGAGATTGTCATCGTGAGCCCTGCTGCGGTCTTCCTATGGTTGGGAGGGGNCTCCTCCACCAACGGTTTTTTTACTTCAGGCAAGGCTGCTATAAACATTTTCGTCCCAAAAAAATTATTTATTGTACCTTTAAGACGTAAGAAGTGTGCCGCCCGTAGTACGTTATCGTATAATTCTCGCTGCGTATTCTTCTAGTCGTCGCTTGCTTACTTTTTATATATATTAGTTTTATATCCCTCGCAGAAGTGCGAAGAAACGAAAATGCATTCTCAGATTTTAATAAAGGTTACGTTCATTGTGTGGTAGTATCACATGAATAATTTGCGTACAAAATTTTGAAACGGCGAACTAATTTAGAAAGATGACTCGCAATTTTATATTGTTTTCAGTGCAGCTGTGTTAGCGCCAATACTGGATTTTTTTTAATTTAATGTTCACTCCATTTACCTTTAGCTTATAAATTTCTCGATAAGAAAAGTTTAATAAAATATTAAACAAATTTAGATGTTGGTAATAAAGCTTAATGAGTGGTCATTGAGCCGAAATTGTCACGATAAAACGGAAATTTTCATCGTGAGTGTTGGAGCAGAATTTCAGTGAAATTTGTTAGTCATGGTAATGCGAATCTTTTTCGCCCTTCTATATGGCAGTAGGCACATGTCTTTAGTACCAGACGTGAACGCGTTGGCATGCATGTATAATGTATTGTTTCTTATTTAACCTAGTTTCCATCTGAAACATGTTTCCGTTTGTACCGTGCGCGTGTTCCCTCTACCGCATAATAGGGTCTACTAAGAATACATTGGTGAAAGAGCCGATTATACCGCCAACTCAAATCGCACATGTCAGCAAAATGGCGTCATTGGCTTACAAAATGTTGGAATGCCGTTCGCCAATCAGCGCCTGGTAACTTTTTTGTCTGACGGCAGCCCAGCCGATAAGGAAGCTATCGCAGCACGCAGTAGCCAATCCGTCCGCAGGGCCCGTTCCCAGAGCCTCTTGCAACCAATGAGCGAATGGGTTATCCCACGTCGAAGGAACCGCCATGGAATTTCGCCTGTGTAACGTTAAGTGCCTATATCTTTGATTTCACTTTTGTTATCACTCTACCGAATAATATGTATATAATTTTGTAGTCAGTTTTTTTTTTTTAAGTTTCATTTTAAAAATGATTTACTTAATCTGAACCTGTGGCCTTCCAAACTTTTTTCCTATGCTCTCACGACTTAATATTTAAATATTATATGTGAAGAATATGCTATGGGTTGGTATTAACACACCCAAGACGGAGATCTGCGTAGGGACATCCGCAGTTTCTGGCGTGGGCCGGCGTTGACAAACTCCGCAGCCCTGAAGAAATATTACTTCTCCCGTGATGCCGTGGTTTCTCCTCCCCGGCCGTTAGCGCGAAACCCGCGAGAAATGGCGGCAATCCGTAATCTTGCACGAGCACGATTCAGCTGTCTCGTTTGCTGAAGATAAGGTCTTGACAGCGAGGCAGTACTTTTTTTTTTGTCTGAGTTACCTCCGGCGGTGGCTGGTCGTGATGGGGGGGACCTTCGTTTTTACTGGTAGGTGTGTTGCAGCGCCCGGAAGACTTCTCATGCAGGACGTTCATACATTTTAATTTATTTTAATTGTGTTTATTAACGCTTTTGTTGGTACCTTTAGCTGGTAACGTACACTCTTCCCCAGAGTGCGTGGAATTCGAATCAGAACCACGTAACCGATGGTTGACTCGTAGCGATTTGGGTCCCGAAGGGTTGGAAACATTGCCAGCTAAGTCCTGAAGTGTGTCTTGGTACGTGACGAGTTGGTAGACTATGCCAAGTAACTCAACGACCGGGGAAACGACTCCCTTCGACTCTACGAAGCATAGACTAAATATGAGGTATACCGATCTCGCTGGCTGCGCACAACCAATCTCCGTGTCCCTACATTGAACTGGGGTGGATTGGGTTTGAGATTAGAACACTGTACAGTAAACAAGTGATTTTTAGATGTCTATATATTTCCTTTAACCAATTTGTAATGCAGTTTGATTGAATTCAAATTGGTAAAAGTATTTTATCCATGTAATTGTTTTTGCAAACACGTTCAGCTTTGTTGACCATGTGACTTAGACAGTATTGCTCCTTTGGGGTGGGTCAATGTTGGGTATGCGCAGAAGACGAATAAGCGGTCTACCTCATCTTTAGTCTACGCTGCGAAAGGTAGAAAGTGTACTAGGAGCGCCTGACGTGTAGGCCACCACAGTGTCACTGCAGTTAACCAAAGTGTCACTGCAGTTAACCAAAGTGGCGTAAACACGGGCTGAGAGCGGTTTCACATCGTCCTATTTGCGAACATAGAGTTCCCCGACAGTTCAGTTGGCGGGCGGCAAGCGGGCTAAGTACCTTATTATTAGTGCGTAATAATAGTGAAACTTCCAGTTAGAATGATTGATGAACTTGGGACTGATGTTTTAATTTACGTATATATGTACTAGTAGTTTGTGCCTTTGTCTGTTTCTCGGATTCTTGGAAAGTTATGAGTTTTCTGTGGTCGAAATGCATCGACTCTATTTACTAGTCGTCTACTTGAAAATTGAGTACGTAATTTTGTAAAATGTAATAATTTAATCTATTTGATTTTCACTATAGTTAAAGTACTCTCCCAATACACTACTGGGGTATCACATTTTATATAACTCTTGGTAAGGATTCAAACGTACTGGAAAGGAAACGGGTGAACATATAGATTGATGCAAACATACAGTTGCGCAGTTTCGTAAATCTATTTTTCCCACGTAAAGAAAGTTTAGAATAAAAACAAAAGTAAGCAAGCCTATGCTGTTATCTTACAACACACTTGTCGAGGCTGTCACCTTTTTGTAATGAATACCTCAGTGTATTCTCCTCCTAAGTGGCATTCCAAGCGTTATGCCGACTACTCTACCTCCTTGTGCCTGCGCAGGATTAGCCCAGCTTCCCGTTACCCAGGCTTACCGGGGTATATTTTAACATATTTGGATAATATTTAATTTCGTGACCATTTTACTTCCTGTAATACTTTCTCTCGCTTTCTCTTATTCACTCGTACACACGAGAGCGCGCCCCCCCCCCCCNCTGTCTTTCTCTCTCACTCTCTCTTTCTTCCTCCCTCTCATACTCATACATTAATGACATTACTTCAATGTTACAAATGATAAAGTCTTCCCAAAGGGACATTCGAAGCTCTACTCAAATTTCACTTTCAGAATTGTGTAGTTAAGATTATTTGCTGAGGAAGGAATGTTCATTTATTATGCCCGGGGCTTCTTAGGCCAATCGTAGTTTGAAAAGTCGTTTCAAGGTTATTTGAACACTTTTGAAAGTCCTCCGTAGTGCATATTTTTTTTATTAATTGTGTATCCTTCTGCAATACATATAATTAACATAGCAATGGGCCGTGCGTCGATTATATGAAATTTTGAAATTTGTAAGGAATTTGTTTTGTGCATAAACCAGATACAAACTAAATTAATATATTTGCTTTCCACGAAATTAACATTAAGTTGTCATTACAACGTCACTGCGAATAGACTAAACGTCACTTTTTCAACACCATGTTTTATTATTATTATTTATTTACATTAAATTGCAAAACGCTGCCTCACCTGCAGATTGTGTTCGTTCGCAATGCATGTGTCGTTTAACATTTTGAGGATGACACAGATTTACTGCCACTGAGGACAAGGTTGACGTGAGCTGCCTATATTCCCCACTACAGCAATATCAGATGTGTTGGTCTCTGTATTTCCACTTACCATTGTCCCATTGGACCTGCCTACACCGAACACGCCTACTGACTGTGCTTTGTTTATTATTGGCTGGACGTCGGCCAATGAAGTCGTGCGTTGACTGTGTACCAATGGATGTGTCACAACAGATGTAACAGGTTTTACAATCCATCGCGTTCATTTGAGAAATTATGAAAAAGGACAGCTTTATTCTTACCAGACGAAATAAATGTTGATTAGTTGTTTTTTTTACACAAATACGTATAATTCCAGTGAAACAGCAAAAATTTTAAAAGTGTTAGTTTTTTGTTTAAGAGAAAAGAAATTTTCATCTAAACACAGCCCCGACTATATACATTCATATTCCTCAAAATGTTAAGGTTCAGTGTACTTTGTGATAATTATTTTTAGTTTATCCCAACTACGTTCAATAGTTAGACACTATGAGCAATATAATTTTCAAAATGTAATACATGTTTTGTGGTTCAGAAATTAGAAAATCTAAAGATATTACTGAACTGAAACAATGCTAAAGAAATAAGTTTTATCTTGAGCAATTATAATACCACAGTAATAATTTTTATTTACTATTTTTTATATTATTTAGGTTCGTGTATTTTACCCTTAATCAATTTTTATAACATTTCAAAGATAACAAAGTTAAATTAAGTTACCTTGGTGAGAAATTCTAAGCATGTCTTGCTGTAGCTCCTTCCATTGGATTTTAAATTGCAAAGTTTCAAGTTTTAAGTTGTTTAGTGTTTTTTATATGCACACCACATAAATGTTGAAATTATGGCTGACAGTAAATTATGCAAAAACTACGCAACCGAAAATTGCTTTACCTTATGGAAGTTGTATACAAATTGACAGGTGATTCTCATAAGTCTAAAATAATGAGATGAAAAGTATCCAGCATCTTTAAGGACCCGTCTACCTGGCGTTTGAACTGCGTTTCAAAGTGTTTGAAATACAGTTATTTTTTTACGGAAATGGTAAACGCGCGTTCAATGCACCCATTTACGAAGAAAAAAAAAACGCTTCAGACGATGCCGGTCGATTACTTTAAAGGCATCAGAAACGCCATTTAGAAGCACTCGCACGTTACGAAAATTGGCATTTCCAAAGCTCTGTATCTCAAAATATTGGCGTCAGATACCCACGAAAAATATCCGGGGACCTGCATTTAACATTGCTGTAGGCTATTCACGGTAAAGTGAGCACTTTTTTAAAACCCTCTTATTTGGAATAATAGTCAATAAATGTATATTATTTTAACCTTGGACGTTAATTTCCGAGTGCGGGGAATATGCACACTGTGTCTCGTACTTACACGGCAAAATTTATTTAAGAAGGTGGTTTAAGGATAAATAATTGCTGAAATGAAAAACTAACTATGGTATCAAAAGTGCCCACTTTACCGTGAAGAGCCTATACGTATTCTTCATAAATAAAAGTACAGGGTCGCCGCTTAAAGTACCATAGATGCACGGAGCACTACGAGAACACTTGCACGCCAGTACAGAGCCCTACGCACTTGATACACGTGCCAGAGTGGAGTGGAGAGGTTTGGGTGGCTTTTAACATTGAGGTCTTGAGAGACGACGAGGGTGAAGAGAGGTAGGTATGGAGCAGTGCCGGAATGCAACGGCGGGGGTAGCGGGAAATCCTCGAGAAAACGCGCCTACCAGCGGCATCGTCCGGCACGATTCCCACGTGCGAAAATCCGAGAGCGACCCCGCCGGGAATCCAACCCGGTTTGCCTTGGTGGGAGCCAAGTAGTCTGAACACTAAGATACCGCGGCCCCACGCGTGTCATAGTCGCCCTTATTGCTGCTTTGCTTCTATGCCTCAAACGTGGAAACAGCCCCAGGTGAAGGTATGTGGCCTCCGTAAGGCTGTTCAAGTGCCAATTTTTTTTTTATCTTTCACGGTTTTGTGATATATAAATGAAAATTTAATAAAAATGCCATATCAATTATTTTTTAATATAGTAGAATTACGAACAATTTGACCTTAAAATTTTGTGTCAAGCAAATTTCACAAAGTTATACGATCACAATGTTCAATTTCAGCTGAAGTATTTTTTTAAGTCTTAGGAAACCTGTGAATAAATTTCATTAAGTTTGGAATTTTGTTCGCCCGTAGTTACGGTTTAACTTCTGTATATTTTGAATTTAAATTTTATTGCAAAACTCAAAATAAAATTGTGGTCGAACCACTAAAAGAATTTCCATGAAATATTTTTATTGTATTCTAATGCCATCAACTATTAGTTTGAACTGTAACCAAACATGTTAACTATACAAAGTTTCGAAATTTGTAGTAGCAAAACACAAAATAAAAATTCCCAGAACTTTCGTAATTAATTTTTCATTTTTGTTCTACTTTTATTAGAATACTACTTGATGTAATTCCACAGAACTCAAAAAGCTGTTATTCGTAGCATGTCGAGTGGAAAGATTCGGTAAATATTTTATATGTAATAAAAGTTATGTCGAAAAATCGATAAATCCAAGATGGCGAAGGCAGATTTCTTTTAAGACTTGGTCTCAACACGCAGTGTTGAATTATTAGTTTCTAGCTTATTTCAGTTGTTTAGGGAAACTTATTTTGAAACGACAACTACACCTTTCTGGCAATATACAGCACGCTGTAGAGCAAACGTCGTCAAGCATAAACTTTTTTTGTCAGGTACTTATGACATAATTAGTGCTGCATCATTTTTGAATTACCACTTAATTGTTGCCGTTTCACCATTACCAGATATTTGGCTACTATATTTGAAGGACATTTGAGAAATGTAACTGCACTATAATAAAAAAATATTAATAAAAAAAAATTAAAAATAGAGTTATGGCACATAAATGGAAAACTTAACATGGCAGGCTACCCCGACGGACAACTCCGCTAGGCAGGAAAACTGCCCATCACTGCGCGGACGCGTGAAATGGCAGCCGCAGGTGACCTTTTGACACACCCGCCTTGCGGTCGCCGTCTCAAGGCGACGTTTTCTCGCCCTTTCGTGGTTTCTCTGGTTCCGCGGTCGGCGGGACCCCGAGCCGTGTCGTCGTGTCGGGCACGCTCTCCCACCGGCGCGCTTGCCCCCGAGACCACGGCCAATCCTGCGACGCAGAGCACCTGGGAACACAGAGGCCAAACAGCGAACTGAAGCCGCGCAAGACACCAAAATTG
Organism: Clitarchus hookeri; assembly: GCA_002778355.1. Classification (NCBI taxonomy): domain Eukaryota; kingdom Metazoa; phylum Arthropoda; class Insecta; order Phasmatodea; family Phasmatidae; genus Clitarchus; species Clitarchus hookeri. The sequence goes on from NQII01001403.1 coordinate 713,391, forward strand.
CGTCGCTGGCCAGAAACACGTTGGAACGCCGTTCGACAATCAGTGCCTGGGTGATCTTCTGCTCGTCAGCCGGCGGTCATCTTCCGCAGCGTGCAGTAGCAAATCAGGTACAAAGCCCCTTCCCAGAGCCCTGCGCAGCCAATCAGAGAATGGATGAGCCCACTTCAAAGGAACCGCCACGCCATTTAGTCTCTGCGTACGGCATGTACGTGGAGATAGTGCTGTGAACATACGGGGCTAACTTCAGCCATAGGCTGAAGACAATGGGGGACCTAGAGGTGGGACACTGCGCTACGATCAAGCCACGTACTCACCATTAAGCCTTCAGTTTTAATGCTACAGTCCATTCTCGGTTACTTCCAACTTTTCTGAAACCCTGCTAAAGTTATACTTCCGGTATGTTCCTCCGCATAATGCAAACAAAGCTTAGTTAGGCAAGCCTACACCAAAGGGACTACAAACCTCATTCGTGCGCACTTAGTGTGATAATGTTTTGCATAAAAACTATTTACGGGCATTAATTTTGAATAAAATTTTATAATTTATATTTAAATTAAATGTATAAGTTCAATTTAATAAAAAAAAAAAGGTGTTTTTTGTTTTAACTCGAGTACAAAACGCTTGTGATACATTGCATATTTAGGAAACAACCAAACACGTCATACAGGGGGGGGGGGGAATTTTTCAAAAGTTTTAATTCAAAAAGTATGGCGCGTGGTGTCTGGTGTGGCACGGACCAACAAGACCTGTTGTGAGTGGGAATACAGCGATCAACAGAACTCGTTTTCCTGCAGTGGTGGGTATACTCACTTCTATAGCTTGTCTTGAACATCTGTAAGTAAGTTGTGCCTAGAGCCCCCGAGTATTTCGCGGATTGATGTGGCAGCAGGGTGAACTGCGCAGTCCTCTGTACACTCGAGACACTGACGTTTGCTTATCGGTTGTTGCGATCAAGTGAGGCCTTTGTGCAGGACTTTCAACGCTACTGCTTCCTGATTACTACCATCAGGGACACCCGAATTTCGCGAAAAGAGATTTCCTCGCATGCTAGATTGCAGTACCCTGCGGGCGTACCAGCAGTTTTCTTCCCCTCATTGGCGACGTGCGTCTGTGAAGAGACATTTTCTTACTTGACTGGCCAATCAGAATTAGGTTAATCTGATAACTGTACGTCTGTGATTTGCGGGCAGACACCTAAAACACGAAACACCTAGATAATCCAATCACAGACGTGGATCTGAGCCAAAATGTTATGAAATTAAGCTGGTCGTGAAAGCTTTTCGCGAAAATCGGATGTCCCTATGTTATTACTAGGGCCACCTGTTTTTTGTTTTGCGAAAAGATTTCAGGACAAGTCGTGTTCCAGCGCACTTTAGTTCAGAACCACTTTCGTGATTTGATTATTTGAATTATTACCAGTCTTATGTGCCTGCCCGCGAATCACAGACATTCGGTATCGGAGAAACTTAATTCTGATTGGCTTACTCATGTAACAGAGGCCCTACTTATTACTATCACACAGTTTTATGGGGCATTTCCAACCAACTGCCGTCCAATCACAGTAGTAGGAGAAAATAACAAGTGTTTGAAGCCTACCTCGCCACATAATGAATTAGTGAAATACTCTGGGTCCTAGTTATGCCCAGACCTCAAAGTGATAACTCAGTGCAGTTGTTTTTGTTCCAGCGTTGGTAGCAACTACGATCTCAGATTGCCAATAATTAGACGAGCGTGTAANTCCAGCGTTGGTAGCAACTACGATCTCAGATTGCCAATAATTAGACGAGCGTGTAAAACGGGGAAGTTGGTACGAAGGAGGAGGGGCGGGGATTATGAAAGCTCTCTGTGAAGGCGGGAAAATGTCGGGCGCGCTCGTGCGGCCGCCATCTTGTCGCGGGGCGAGCGACGAGGACAGAGATAGGCGCGCGAGCGTGCCGCGGGGATGTAGGAATTAGAAGAGAGAGAAAGAAAGAGAGGGAAATTTGTGAAGCACCGACCGGTGTTATTTTTCTTGTGTTAAGAGGAGCGAAGTGGCCGAGCGGCCGGTTCTGGAGATGGAATGCCGGTCTCTATGTAAGGGGGAGGAGGGGGAAGANGGTGTGACGGATTGAGGAGTTTTTAATTTTTTTTTTCTGTGCCCCCCCACTTCGACCAACTACTCACGATTTTTTTTGTGTGTATTCGAGGTAATTTGTACACGTTCTCCCGTCATTTATCCCAGCTGCGATTATCCTCTTTTCTTATCTTCGTTTCCGAACAGTTTTCCTGTAATGTCAAGAGTATTTGTTACCGAGCTGTGTTTCTTTTATTTACTCTTGTATTTCGGTTGCCTCTACTGCTATTGTTTCTAAGTTGTGCATAACAATGAAGACTTTTTTTTAAAAATTACTTTACCCTTTTTTCAATTAAGGGCGAATGTACAACAGAAAATTTTCTACACACTTAAATAAGTTCATCTCTCAAGATATCGCTGTTAAGGGGAATCAAGCCTTGCCACCCTGGATTTTCAATATTTTCTTTTCATAAGTTCCATTTAAGAAGGTTCAGCGAAATTTTCNAATCAAGCCTTGCCACCCTGGATTTTCAATATTTTCTTTTCATAAGTTCCATTTAAGAAGGTTCAGCGAAATTTTCGCACGACATGACGTAAATAAGAGTGTCTAAAACATTATTAAACTACTACAACTCTACCGTGTTTATTAATTTTTGACTAATGGCTACCGGCAAGAAATGCGTAATTTTTTCTTGTGGGCGGTTACAGAAATGTCGCTAGCAACAGTAGTCTAGCAATACATGTTTTAGAACATGTGCAAATCAATGCCCTACGCCTTGTCGACTTATCTGGACAATAAATCCCGTGAATATCTAGCTCACAATGGTGCATGTAGATAAACCATCAACCATCATAATCTTGTTCAAAATACTAACAGTTAATATTAATTATACAACTGGCAGTGCCTTAGTGCCGTGCGTTCTTTTCAATATCAATCAATTGCAAGCCCAAAAAAAAAAAGTTTTTTTCCTACCTGGAAAGAGCTTAACATAAACTGAAGTCGTAAGTCGTTGTCTTGAAAATATTTGAAAAAGAACTTAGCCTCTCTGAAAAAAATCAGCATAGAAGTGACAACAGAACAATTATGTTGTCTGGTTTCATGGTAGTATCAACCAAACTTCTGTACCAGAAACAGAATGTTCCCTTAATTTATTGCATTAACGTCTTTATAAAAATTCTAGGAAAAAATATTACTTAAATGTATTAAACAGTGAGAATTTGGACACTTAAAAATAAGGCAGCAGAATGACTTGACAAACACGTGCGTAATAATAATATCTTATAAATGTTACAAATAAAAATTATTTTATTAGCATTATCTTTTAGTTTAAAAGTGAAATTTAACTTCAATATTAACAAACATATTCAGTACTGCTTTCTAAAATCTGGCCGAAAATGGATTTTAAAACTGAATTGTGAAAAAACACTGTTAAAATGTCACTATTTTATTGATTTGTCGATTAACTTACCTTTTTTTCCTACAGATAAGAAAAAAATTACTCGTTATTACCTCGGCGGTGGAAAATTTCCCTCAATCAGGCAACGGAGCCG
>NQII01001403.1:717297-727362 GCA_002778355.1 Clitarchus hookeri
CCCCCGCGGGTCGGCGATGCGGTCGTGACTTCGTGACTCGCCAGGTGCACGCCGGTGGCTGTGCGCGCTCTGTGACGCGCTCAGTAACCGCGGCCTTGGCGCCAGGAACGTCCCACCGCCCACGACACCAAGGATTTCAAGAAGCAGTACCCTACAGGACGCCGGGTATCCCGCACTACATGCATTAGAACCCCCCCCCCTTTTTTCTACTTCACAAGTCTGTTCCCGATAGATCATGTGTGGGATAATTTCGGTGGATCGACTTGGTGCCGATTTACAGGATGCCGAGCGCCATTTACAACAACTATGGGCCGACTTGCCTCAGGAGAATATACAATATGTGTGCTACTCCCTTCCGAACCGAATCGGCGCATGTATCCAGGTCCGAAGGGGTACTTTTTCCTACTAACATGGGACCAGTGGTATGCCCGTACCGGCAGGTCTGTTGTCCGTGTAATCTGACATTGTAAATATTTCAATAAATCCTCGCGTCCTTTAAACAAGAGCAGTTTAATTTTCATTTTCACCACCCCTTCTAGGTGCTCCATTTTTTTTCCCCACGAGTTAAAACAACAGTAGCGATCACCGTCACTTAGGACCATGACTTTGACGGAGGGCGACCTACTGTATGATACACTATGTCGAATGAAACAATAATATTTATGAACCACGGAAGGTTTATCGAATTATTTTGGTAACAGGTCAAAATTCGAACAGTTGCGCGTTTACAAACCTTAACTAGTTGATCCACGGTCCTTATGGTACACACTAGCGGTACATTAACAAAATAAACGTTGTGTTCTTATAGAAAGTAAGTGGAGAGATTTGGACGGCTGTTAACATCGAGGGCTTGAGAACCGATATGGGAAGCAATTTTTTTTTTCACATTGGCAGTGGGATATGAACTAACGACTAGTATATGAAAGACTCTGAAATGTGGAAGCCTACTGCCAAATAAAAATCACGATTTTCCCTGGTATTTGTCGAGGCAGGAGTAGAACCGCGTACCGATGGTGGGCTGGCAGCATCCTTAACGGCTGCTGTCTCAGCCTTCACGCTCTACTGACTGCTGATGTACTTCGTACGTTAGCAGTCGGGCATGTATCCTCGTCGGGAATGCAGTGGCGTGTCCTCCAACAGCAGGCCGGCGTGCATGTTCCGACCCTCGACTACAGTCCAGGTGGTTTTGCACGTCACTGTCGCATTGTACACACAACGCTGCGCGGTTCCTTTAAGGGCGTTGGCCACGGGGAAATGTGTTAGTTTATATTTGTACCATATATTGTTTAACTTGTAGACATTATCAGTCAGTACTCTTTAAGTATTTTTGAGCACTTAGTTTTCGCATAAATACATGTCACTGCTGTTTTATTAATGTACAAATAAATGAAAACCATCTTACGGGCAGAAATGAGATAATTCACACTAAAATAAAATGTCAAGCGCTACTCCAAGACGTCTATAAAATTACACAAGCAAATGTTTTTGCAATTTAAAAAAATTGCTGAAAATAAGGAAATTATTGCATATTTTTTATTTGTGGTTGTCCCTAAATTTATGGAAAATAACTTTTACTGAACATACCTTAAAATGAATTAAGCCAAGATCTTTCTGTTGCCCTTTTTCTATTTTCTACTAATAGTTCGGGTTATTGTATTTGTACATTACAAAATCAGTGACATTTTGACTTTGAAATGCCATTTTGCAAAAACCATGTGATCTAAAAAAAATGTTTATTTGAGGAAAAGGCAGTGACAGATAATGTCTACAAGTTGATCAATGTATGGTACAAATATAAAATAAAACATTTTTCAGTGACCAATGCCCATAATGCGGCCGTACTCTTTCTCTGATTAGCTGCGCGAGGCTCTGGGTACAGGCCTTGTGTCTGATCGGCTACCACGTGCTGCAAAAGGATCCTTGTTGGCTGTACTCTACGGTTGGTGAGTCACCATGTGCTGATTTTGCCGGCGTGTGTGTTTGGAGCCATGTTTTTAACCGCAGGTTAAAGCGACTGTCTTTTAATTTATTTGAATAGTGAAGTTACTTGTTTCTGTTTCGTTTCGTAACGTAGTTGTCTGAGATTTTTCGGTGTATTTATATACGCTGTTCTTATCCGCAAGGATTCATTTTAATTTTGCAGTGTATTATGGCCAGTGTTTTTAATAATTCTCGTTTCAAATTGGCATGCTCTGTGTGAAGGAAATTATTTTGGGATGATACAATTTGAATTATTTCTTTCGCCGAAAACCTCAGCTAAGCGCTGACCATATAAACTGAATGTTAGGAAATTAAACGCCCAATCTGCGGGAGATGATTCCATATGAAAAATAAAGTCGAGAATATACAGGACATCATACACCTAAACATAACATTAAAGGAGATATGAGCCTGTGAAAAGTGGGTTTTGCAAACGTATTTTCGCTTAATGCCTTGCACTTTCTGCCAGCGATAGGGATGGTGGCGATTTACCCGCAGTACGTCCCATACGGTCGAATGGGACACACCCATATGGCGCGCTATGGAGCGTGTACTAGTGGAGGGCACGTCTGCTGACGTATCACTTCCTCAAGCCGAACAGTGCGCACAGACCGAGGACGGCCAGCATTACGCATGCATGCGAAGCATAAGTCACCTTTTTGCTGCGGACTTTGCAGGCGTTATACAAGGCATTCGGCAAAAATACGTTTTCAAAACCCAATTTTTGCAGGTTCACATCTCCTTTGATATTCCGTTTAGTTATACGGCGCCCTATATACTCGTATTTTCGACTTTATTTTTCATAAGGAATCACCTCCCGTAGTTTGGGCGTTTAATTTCCGAACAATCTGTGTGTGTGTAATAAATATAGATAATATGTGTGTGTGTAATAAATATACATAATATGTGTGTGTGTGATACTTCTTTGACTTTTTGGCACTTATAGCGCCTTTTACGTCTTTTAATCAAACCGGTGAGGGTTACAGGGTGTGGCTTGAGACTGGCATAAACGATAGCCATAGAATACCGTCGCACGAAGATACTGCATTAATATTATCGGCCACGTAGATCCACAGGGTTAGTCGCAGTCTTCGTTTCCATCTGGAGTGCAGCCAATTTAATTGGAGCCAATTAATATTAACTCTTAAACGCCGCTCAGCAAATCAAAATACTGTACTCTATTTCATGATGTGACACTTTTACATTACGTAACGCACTGCCTCTGGCAATGCAATCTTCACGAACTGGCGTAACATTTTGCCTTCCCGTAAAGGTTAAGTGACGTAAATATTTTAATTTTTCGTGTCTTGCTGTTTGTTGAAGGGAAATTATTGATGAGTTATGCTTACGACAATATGAGATTTAATACTTTATTGGAAACTGTCTCACCATATTTACATTGAATGCGGTAGTCACACATTAAAGTGCTGCAGTCGTCTATTTTTATATAGGCGCATTTTGGAACTGCTAATTTTAACCAAACGAAGTGAAGCTCATATAAAAAACCCATGAGCCGATGACACTTGGTTTCAACTGCTGAGGGTGAACGTGATACTGTTCATTCTCTGAACAATTTTTTTTTCTACAAGGGAGACTTATTTGTGACGAAGGGTGACACGCGGGAAAATTTCCATGGGGGTTAATCCCGTTTCTCCTTCACTCGTCCCATTCAATCTTGGGGTTGCACTATCATCTTGTTTATCGTCTCGTACCCGGTGGCACAGCGAACAAACCTCCTCAGACGTGATAACTAGAAGGGTCTGCTTTCTCGACTTCTTCGTCGGTCGGAGATCCTCGACTCTCGCAGGCGATCACGCGACCCTCCAAAGAAAGCACTCTCCTCCCTCCCTCTCCAACATTTTTTTCTTCTCTCTGCATGAATCTCGGTGGGATAGCAGCCCCCATGCCTTATTGGCGCTATCTGGGCATCTGNCATTTTTTTCTTCTCTCTGCATGAATCTCGGTGGGATAGCAGCCCCCATGCCTTATTGGCGCTATCTGGGCATCTGAACGCGGCCGCTAAAAGCGTTATCAGGGGCGCGTTCGACAGCGTGTAATGGAGTTCCCGAAGCGCCGCGGGCGAAGTGGGGCTGCCGAGAACAATGGAACCCTGATGCCTGCAGGGATGTCCAACCGGCGCCCCGCCGCCAACGATCCTCGTCGCACCAGGAAGTAAGAGAATCTCACTACACTGTGAAAACGATTTTCTATTTGTACAAGGGGTTCTTTGGAAACTACAAGGTGGAGAGAGAGAGAGAGAGGGAGAGAGAGAGAAAGACATAGAAAGAGAGAAGAGAGAGAGAGAGAGAGTGGAGAGATTTGGGCGGCGCTTAACATCGAGGTCTTGAGAGCCCATGAAGGTGAAGTCAGATGAGTATGGAGCTGCGCCGGAGTGAAAGGGCGGGGAAACGAGGAATCTCCGGAACGATTCCCACATGCGAAAATCAGGGAACGACCGCTGTAATAGAAGCCGGTTCGCCTAGGTGGGAGGCGAGTAGGCTAACCACTACATCACCGCGGTCCCTTAAAATGTATTGCATGTATCGAGAAGAATATATTGTATTCGTTNCGGTCCCTTAAAATGTATTGCATGTATCGAGAAGAATATATTGTATTCGTTGCGAGTAGGCCGAATCGATGATGGCTTTAGTCTAACTTCCATATAACTTATGGCACAAACGGGATATCTAACCCCGAGTCCGTTAACACACTTCAAAGTAAAGAAGTATGAGGGGCAACGCTTTCCACTATTGCAGTATCTTCTTATTATTTAATTTTTAGTGTATTTCCTTTTTTTTTTAATTTTTCTATACTAATATTTTGTGTTTTCTCTTGAGGAAAACTGGGGAACTATGATTATCATCTTGTACAAAACCATTACGTCTGCCATCCCGCCGAAACCAAGCAAAGGCACGTGAAGGGTGACGCGAAGAGAAAGTAGAGCGGGAGAATTTCCTTGGCCCCAGGCGACATTATAGCGGCCGTCGGGCCTGCCAACTTAACCGTTGGAGACTTCTAAAGGCGGCCACTCGCCTAATGGGGGTTTCCGTTTTATTGTGGGCGACCGTGCGAAATGTCGGCACCTTCACCGGCCAAGGCATAGGTGCGCCACGAAACACGTGCTGGTGGCGCCTTCGCAAGGCAGCGGTGGATGATGGAACTATCGTACCTACGTCGCTAGGGGATAACTGTAGAGGAACACAGACTTCCTTGAACTGCACTGAACGTCACAGCAAACTACAAGCCACACTAAACGTATAGCTTATTTTTAGTGTGTGGATATTTGAATTGAATCGGAAAACTTTCAACATTTAGTTAGTTTTTTTTTTTGCTGGTGAACCTGGAAATGCAAATAAATAAATAGTTTGTTTTTCTTTAACAAATTATAAATCATGCTAAGAAATTTTTCTCAAATTTACAGTATTATTGTACACCCGTANGTTTGTTTTTCTTTAACAAATTATAAATCATGCTAAGAAATTTTTCTCAAATTTACAGTATTATTGTACACCCGTACTGAAGAATCGCGATTACAGTCACGGTTGACACAAGCCAAACTACGGTAGGAGCCTGTATTGAACTTTGCTACAGACATTTCCACAATGAAATTATAGGTTCGCCGCTCAAAGTCTCACAGGTACAACAAAGCACTACGAGAACACTGCACGCCAGTTCAGAGCCCTGTGCGTAGCGGCGATGGTGCTCTTGTAGTGCGCGTCAGTGTAACCCTTATAGCTCCCGCGCTTCTCGGCCAAAAAAAAGAGAAAAAAAATGATGCAGGCAGGCAAGCAAACCCCTTAATGAAAAAAGTTTTCTATGATCCTTATGAAGTACCAATTCATAGAAAATAATGGTACGTTGTCTTTGATCTAATTATCTAAGATACTCTCTGAACTGATGTCNTGAAGTACCAATTCATAGAAAATAATGGTACGTTGTCTTTGATCTAATTATCTAAGATACTCTCTGAACTGATGTCATTTCAGGTGCCAGTGTTCACTGTTGGGTATTATCAACAACGTGGAGAGGTATGTAAGCGCGGTTTTGTGATGCCGTGCTTGGGTAATCTGTATTCAGCGGCCGCCAGTGAGGAGAAAGTGTCTTGTATAACCTTCACACGCTTTGACGGGACTAAAAAACTATTATAATAAAAAAAAATTTCCACTCGCGGAGCAAGACGAAGCTCCAGGCGAAGCGCTTTTATTGCCGTAATTTAACGTGCGAATGTTTGCCAACACTTGGAGTTGAAAATGAAGAAACAAGGACGCAGCCATTTGTCAGGATGGTTGTCTTGACTTTCGAGTCGGGGCTCTGTCAAAGCGTTTGTAGTAAGCGACGTCGTGCAGTATATTGCGGTGGGAGTTCTTGGGGCTCTCGGAAGCCGAGATAATGTCTGGCTTTTAGCTAACCATTGCTAAACCAAGCTTATGGTAGAAGTCGACCGGCTTCCAACAGACCACTGCTCACGACTTACTACATCCAGAACTCATTTAAAAGTAGCAAACACACTACTATAGAATTGTCAGAAACCTATAACTAATGTTGAATATGAAAGAAGAACGCATGTATTTTGTAACACTATAAACTGTTTTTTCNTTGTCAGAAACCTATAACTAATGTTGAATATGAAAGAAGAACGCATGTATTTTGTAACACTATAAACTGTTTTTTCTAGAATTTACATATTTAAATATAAAAAATAATAAAATAAATGTGTATTTTAATTAAAATGTTTGCGTATTTCCGTTTTGTATGTTTTAGAAAGCACATGTGCAAGAAAATCTTTATAAAATAGAGCAGTAATAATAATAATTATTGCTGTTGTGGTATATAAGAAAATAAAGAACTTTTGTTAATAACATATTTATTTGTTGATTTTACGCACGTTTATTCCATTTATAGAAAATACAACTTTTGTGGCTGATCATNTTAATAACATATTTATTTGTTGATTTTACGCACGTTTATTCCATTTATAGAAAATACAACTTTTGTGGCTGATCATATTTGCATAAATGCAATTATTAAAAATATTTTTAACATTGGTACTAATAATTTTTTTACATTCAATCTACGTTATTATTATGACTGTCTTACTTGACAAAGGTTTTCTTGCACAATGTGCTTTCTGAAGTCTACAGGATGGAAATACGGTTATATTTTGATTAAAATTGTACTATTATTGTTTATTTTTAAAACTCGTTTAAATAAATTCTTGGAAATTTATTTGCTACAAAATGCGTGTATTTTTGTTTCATATGTAACATAATTCATACTGTTCTGACAATGTTGGAAGTGTGTGTACTACTTTTTAACGAGGTCTTCATGTTTTACAGTCGAGTGTAGTGCTCCAAAGAAACTCACTCTTATACACTTATAGCAGAAAACGGTGCACACACGTGGAGTGGAGAGGTTTGGACGGTCTTAACAACGAGGTCTTGAGAACCGACGAGGGTGAAGGGAGGTGGATATGGAGCAGCACTGGAATGCAAGAGTGGGGGGAACGGGAGATCCCCGAGAAAACCCGCTGACTAGCGGCATCGTCCGGTACGATTTCCACGTGCGAAATTCGGGGGCGGCCCCGCCGGGAATAGAAACTGGTTCACATTGGTAGAAGTCGAGCGCTCTAGCCGCTACGTAACTGCGGCCCCGTGCACCCACGTGACTTGCGGCATCCTAACTTGCAAACCAGTGGACCCCTGCCACGTACCTGCTTCTTCTCTAAACATGTAGCCCGGTGTCTGAGGTCGTCCTGCGCGGTGTAGTTGTTTGCGCGCCGGCTTACTGGGCGAAACGTCCTGGGTTCGAGTCACTGGCATGGCGCGAGGATCATTTATGTCTCAGACAGTCATTATAGAATTGTGTCTATGTTACAAAATTCGCAGACTAGAGATGAAGTAGGCCGGTTATTAATCTTCTGCACGTGCACCCAACACTGACCTTCCCCAAACTAATACAACTGTCAAAGCCACATGGTCAACAGAGATGAACGTGTTTNACGTGCACCCAACACTGACCTTCCCCAAACTAATACAACTGTCAAAGCCACATGGTCAACAGAGATGAACGTGTTTGGTTATATTTTAATTTTCAAAAGACGGGCTGTTTTATACGAATAAAATACTTTAACCGATTGGAATTTGATCTAATTGCATTAGAAATTGTCAGAGGAACTATAAAAACATCTCCACAGTATTTGTTTACATGAATGGNGAATTTGATCTAATTGCATTAGAAATTGTCAGAGGAACTATAAAAACATCTCCACAGTATTTGTTTACATGAATGGTGTTATAAACTCAACTCCTATCCACGTTGTTTATGATAGTCGTATTGGCAGAAAAGCAGTCTGATGTTCGAAGACGGAGACTAGTTCTGCACAGCCAGCGACATAGCTCTACCTCAGTAACTCTAAAATTACTCCTTGTCATGAAGCCTAGCATTAGAAATAATTGGAAAAGTCTGAATATTGCGTTATCACGTTGAAAGGACTGTGGTAAAAGGCAGCCACTGTAATGGATGCAAGTATCGGTACAATAAAAACTTCAGAAAGTCATTTTAGTAACTAAGCAGCAAACTGAAATTTAGACGCTTGATTTTTGTTTTAAATGCGAAGTCTAGAGCTGAATAGAGTCTGTTTCATTAATTTACTGTTATCAGATGATTAACGTTAAAAAAATCTGGCTATACGTAACGCTTCAAAATTCATAACGCACTGTGAATTTGTGCACCAAAATGTATTTCAGTAAAAAATTATACAGATCTTTTGTTCATTGTTTCTTCCTTCGGTAAAGCCCGTTAAAATAAAAACCGACCCTGTGTTGAACAACTGGCATCTTGACAGGTTTTCAGTAATCATCAGGATTTAGCGTAATCGTACTTCATTGTATCAATGTTGACGTGACGAAATAGGACTAGATTTTGTACGTTAAAGTTACGAAAAAATTTTAACGTGCGTCTAATGTGCTAATCTAAAAAAAAGAACACACACTTCAGAGTATGCCTGTCGGTTATTTTCAGGACATCACGCGCATTAGAAACACCATTTAGGAGCAGTCTGACATAGCTAAAAACGACAATTTAAAAGCGCTGTATCTCAATATATTCGTATCAGATACCTCAAAAGTACTCGAGGGATATGCACTGAACCTTGTTCCAGACTTCTCGCCAGTAAAGCGATAAGGTCGCCGCTTAAAGTCCCATAGGTACATGCACGACGAGAACACTGCACGGCAGTGTCGCCCTTATCGCTCCCGCGCTTCTCGGCCTGAAACATGCTTACCAGCTCCAGGTAGGCGGCGCCCTCAAGGGGAATGGTGCATGAAAACATTATATTTACCCGACTTTCGATATAAGTCCTTTTTCAAATGATTAATCGAAATTTTTGTCTCGACAAGACGTAAATAATAATTTTCAACGCCTTTTTACGTTGTTCGATATTCACTGCCTTCATTATTGTCGGAGCACTGATGGAAGAAAAAAATATATATTTTCTTATCTTCAATCAGTGCTCCGAGAATAACGAACGCAGCGAATTTGTTACAATGTAAGAAGGTGTTCAAAATTGTTATTTACGTCTTGTCGAGCCAAAAATCTCGAAAAATCCTTTGTAAAACAAGTTGTGACTAAAATTATATAAATATACGGTTTTCATTCACCATCCGGCACGAACTCCGGCCGCACACGCCAGCAAAATGGCGTCACTAGCCAGCAAAATGTCGGAACGCCGTACCCCAATCAGCGCCAGATAACCCACTTGCCAGCTGGTAGCCCAGCCGAAAGGGAAACTTTTTGTTTTCAGTTTGCAGTAGCTAGTCTGGCACAAGGCCCGTTTCCAGAGCCTAGCGCAGCCAATCAGAGAACGGATATACTCATATCAAAGGAACCGCCGCGCCATTTCGTCCCTGTGTACTTATCTACTCTGCGGCAGCCGCGTTGCACTGCGGGCTACCGTCTACCGAAGATCTCGAGCTGGTGCCAGAGCCCCTGGCCGCGGCTATAAATTAATCGCCGTGACAGGCAGCCGCTTTGTTCTCCGCGAAGGTAATATGTTTTTGACAATGGGCCGGATAGAAAGAGAGGCAG
>NQII01001403.1:727427-774844 GCA_002778355.1 Clitarchus hookeri
GGGGGGGGTAGAATGTTTAGCTCGAGGAGCAGGGGCAAGGTACTCTTTCGAGCTCTTGCCGGGACAATAACTCTGGACAGACACCCGAGAGCACACATTCGAAATGCGACAGGTCGTGATTACGGCTCGCTTCCCTCGGGGCTCCCCTACACCATACGTCGTGTTCCCGTCAAACTGGAGCACTCGGTGAGCGCCAAATTATCTGCCCGGATCACACATAAATAACGTCCCTGATTACCACCTAACGCTCGTGGCCAAAATGTATAAAATGCAAATTATTGCCTTCGTTTGTGCGGTCACGTTCCCCCTGCCCCTTGCGTCTCCGTGAATTGTAGATTGGCGGTTCTCCCCGAGTAAAATCTTTAAGTATTTTTCTCGGATGATGAAATACGACGGCCGTAAACCACTAATCGCAAAGAAATTGCTCCATTTATAACGACTGCCTTCGCAATGGGATAAAATACAGAATATTTCGAATGTGACTCGCGCGCCATCTAAGTTTCGTGTCTTACACGAGCGTTCAAATCACGTAGTAGAACATATCTCAACCTATGTTTAAAATGACCATTATCAGTCAATATAAGACGCTTCCACAGGCGATGTGTCTGAGTACCGACAATTTCTAACATTCCTACTGCGCGTGCGTGACTTTTGACACGACCTGTCTGCTAATTGCCTATTCAATAATATCCCCAAACGTCTGCAAGAGAGCTCACTTTCCTGCGCATCAGAAGCTCGGGGTTCTAATAAGGATTAAGACAAGGAGGGCGTTAAGTGTAACTTAACGTTATTTGGATGTCTCTCGCTAATCCTTTTGGCATGAAATTAGCTAATTCATATGCTGGCGTGGCTGCGTTAAGAAATTTCCACAGATATCCTGTCTTTAATTTTTCCTGTTGGATGAGCACAAAAATGGATTTGTGAGAACTTTTTCAAATACTATGTTCATNTATCCTGTCTTTAATTTTTCCTGTTGGATGAGCACAAAAATGGATTTGTGAGAACTTTTTCAAATACTATGTTCATGTTAATTAGTAGTGTTTTCAAAGGATAATTCCACGTGGTGTTGCTATTTAATTCTGTCATCGTCCATAAATAATGTGAGATTATGTATGGATGTGCTATGTGCATATGTGAAAATCNTTGCTATTTAATTCTGTCATCGTCCATAAATAATGTGAGATTATGTATGGATGTGCTATGTGCATATGTGAAAATCAGAAATTACTAAACAGCATGATTGATTCGTGTTTTATTTTACTATATTATCAGTAAATGATATTTTTAACACGTGCCTAAGGACGCACGCCAGCCGAGACGCAAACACAATTACCTAGGATTCGGTATTTACAAAATCGAAAAATGATATAATAACTGCACCTAATCCATCTATTCGGCGAAATCGCGTATCGCTAGAAAAGAGTCACTATGTGCTGAATCCATACTGGCACCGCGGAACGCAACCAGTAATACTGGGACTAATTGCGGACTGAATTAAATATTTACGAACTTCAGCTGTTGTGGGAAAACGTCGCGTTACTTGGCCGTTAGCAGGCGTTTTTCTCAGGGCTTTCACGTTTCTCCTCCTCTTGCACTCCGTCGCTCAAGATGTCGTTTAAGGGCCCCCCCCCACACACACACATATTTCAGCTTGACTCAACGTTCGCTGCTCTCTCTCATTAACAGGCAGACTTTATGGTTAAGTAGGTAGCTAGACAAGTTTAACGTCTCATTGACAGCGAGGTCATCAGAGACGCGGCAAGTTGTTCAGAGAAGCAGGAACGGGGATTGGATCGGCCATATCCTGTAGCAAATAACGCACCAGCATTCGCCTGGAGTGATTTTGGGAGACCGAAATAATGATGACCGGACCGCGATTCGAACCCAGGCCCTCCCAAAAGTGAGTCCGAAGGTTCACCACCTCTCCCGCTGTTATGGTTAAGTTTTATGAGGGGGGAGGGGGGCAGATCTTCAAAGTTGCAAAGGCTTCACCAAGAAATTATGCAATAATTTTTTCGCAGCGACAAATATGTGTACATCTGGCCAGAAAGTTTGACCTAGAGGACCACGGCGCCTGACACTCGCGGGTCGCCGACAGGAGGTGGGGTGAAGAAGCTGTCAGTCTCCTACCTCTTTGTCCTCTGGNCGCCGCGCCGGGAGGGTTATAAAAGGCGCTGGATCATGTCCTGTTTCCCTCCGGCTCGCGGGGAGCGTGTCCTGGTGTCGGGAGAGGTGGCGCCCGATCCTGTTACATAACTGCAGCAGGAGGACCTTACTCTTGTCCCGTTCGTGTTGTAAGCACGGCATTACGCACGTTCCGTCCCCTGCGGCGACGGTCTACAGGTCTATGTAAATCACACCGACGAACTTCAGCTGCAGGTTAATCACGAGAAAAGGTGAAAACTTATACGATCTATTGTCTAAAGTGAATCCTAAGGGCGGTACATATCTTTGAAGTTAGACCTGAAGCAAGGTGTTAGAAATACCGGAGATGTATCACTGAGAGTCTGGATAATGTGTGAGGTTAATTGTGACGTGCGGGTTAGTAATCCAAATTTAAATCCCAAGTATGCCACAGCGTCATTCAGATTAATTCTAAATGAGGGTAGTAAGCGTGATTATTTCCATGACGTAATTTGATGACAGCGATATACAGGTTTTGTGTTGCTTACAGATATTTGTTCCGTTGTACAGTATAGAGACACTCAATGTTCTATCATACGTCATATTCATACTAAGTTTGTCAAATATTTTATTTAGTATCAAGTACTACCGGTGGTTCATATTTCAATGATAAGCAATTTAACACAAATGAAGAAGTAGTTTCACTGTGATTGCATAATTCCATTAAAAACTACCCATTAACATTAGAAACCAGTGAGCGGGACAATTGTTCGAAAATATAACGTGGACACCGACAACGCATCTTGTGATGGACGGCGTTGTTTACTCAACCACGCCGAGGCAACTATGAACGACCAAACTTGCAGATCGCTCTGTCGAGTTCACGTGGCGTGACCAACCAACCGCGTTTTTTTTGAGCTAGTTACGTCACGTCGTTATGTTTACAGTTCCGTCTTCCAACACGGAGATAACCTTTGGCCGCAGTTAATATTCGTGCGAATTTCTTGGCAACACCAGTTCGTGTTTTGCATAGGTTTCAGTTTCGAAAGCGCGCCTGATGGTAAGAAACGGAAGGAAAGTTTTATGGCGAAGGAGAAGAGTTGATACATAAATCTTTAACTCAGCACGGTTATTAAAAACTCCTGTCGTTACGATTCCACTATCCATTTCGTTTTGGAGTCGATGACCGTCACATAGTCTAAACTTTCTTCACAGACTCAACAATTTCCTTCACTTTCACAGATGTAAGATGCGCATGGGTGGAGTGGTAGACAGTAGGTAAATCAGGAGTATTCAGTTTTTTTTTTAATATGCACTTTTGAATACACATACCTAATTTAACGTCAACTGTAAACATAACTAGCATAGAACTTGTAATAAAATTATATGTTATTGCATTTATTACAACCTCACGTAAATAAACTTAATACCTGTGTGTATATAANTCATACTAAGTTTGTCAAATATTTTATTTAGTATCAAGTACTACCGGTGGTTCATATTTCAATGATAAGCAATTTAACACAAATGAAGAAGTAGTTTCACTGTGATTGCATAATTCCATTTAAAACTACCCATTAACATTAGAAACCAGTGAGCGGGACAATTGTTCGAAAATATAACGTGGACACCGACAACGCATCTTGTGATGGACGGCGTTGTTTACTCAACCACGCCGAGGCAACTATGAACGACCAAACTTGCAGATCGCTCTGTCGAGTTCACGTGGCGTGACCAACCAACCGCGTTTTTTTGAGCTAGTTACGTCACGTCGTTATGTTTACAGTTCCGTCTTCCAACACGGAGATAACCTTTGGCCGCAGTTAATATTCGTGCGAATTTCTTGGCAACACCAGTTCGTGTTTTGCATAGGTTTTAGTTTCGAAAGCGCGCCTGATGGTAAGAAACGGAAGGAAAGTTTTATGGCGAAGGAGAAGAGTTGATACATAAATCTTTAACTCAGCACGGTTATTAAAAACTCCTGTCGTTACGATTCCACTATCCATTTCGTTTTGGAGTCGATGACCGTCACATAGTCTAAACTTTCTTCACAGACTCAACAATTTCCTTCACTTTCACAGATGTAAGATGCGCATGGGTGGAGTGGTAGACAGTAGGTAAATCAGGAGTATTCAGTTTTTTTTTAAATATGCACTTTTGAATACACATACCTAATTTAACGTCAACTGTAAACATAACTAGCATAAAACTTGTAATAAAATTATATGTTATTGCATTTATTACAACCTCACGTAAATAAACTTAATACCTGTGTGTATATAATAAGCGAGCTGCGAGTTTGTAATAAGTGAGTGTGGCCTGTCAAGCATGGTAATTATTTTAAGTGGCCCGGTGTGAAAACTAGCCTTGACGTTCGTCCACAGAAATAATGTACAACAAATGGACAGTTGGTAGATTTTACATTGTCTGCTGTCAGTGGAACGATGTTGTTTTAGGGTCCACGGTCACAGGTTCAATTTACTAAAAGGTCACGTGACCCGATTCAGTAAACTAAAATTATATATATATATATATATATATATATATATCAAATTCGCGTAGTAAGTAAATAACTGTATGCATAAATTTTATTCCAATAAAACGTTATGCAATGTTATACATTTGAATATAAACGAAATAAAAAAAATACTGTTTATACGCATTTTTTTTTATTTTAACATTTATTTATTCATTTGTAAAAATTGTCTTTTAAAATACCGTGCTAAATAGCGTACGTTTTGCAATGCTGAGTTGAAACTACAGCTTTGCTCGACAGATAGCACCATCGCGGTTAACAAGTGACTATCGGCAGTTTCAGTTCAATTACTAATTGCTAAATAGCAAAATTGTCAATTTGAACACGGCCTTAGTGTCCTATCGAAATATTATTAAGTTTCATGTTCCCTACGCCGTCTAACGTAAAATTAAACATGCGATGTCGCGGTTGTAAAAAAAAAAACTTGTTAACTGCAATGCTGTCGTGGCGGTTAGGGTAGTATGCATGTTTGTACGTACCCAGGGCGGTGTGAAATTTCAACCTAAATACTGACTATTTTGGCAACTTTGTATGCAAAATGTGTTCCCAGTTTTCAGCTATCGGTATAATGCTGTGCGAAAAAAGTAGTATTTGGGTAACAAGTATTACTAAGACTGGACTAAAAAATAAACTATGCATATGACAGTTAAAATTGTCTAAAGATATCGGATAGGCACTGAATTTGCGCCATAAGGTTCCTTGGGACTTTCTTGGTTAAGATATATTTGTGGACCGAATAGAAGTAGCCTAGTAACTTTCTATTGAATCCTCTATTTCTTACTCTGGCAGCCGTAAAAACATTAAGATTATTGATGATGCTAAAGGGCTGGTAGTTGATAAAAGTTAATTCATGGATATTTAGCCTGTAGAGCGACAGCCACAATGAAGAGTTTTGGCGGGCGCTTAACATCAGGAGGTCTTGAGAGCCGACGAGGGTGAAGCGGGTTGAGCATGGGGCCGAAATGCAAGGGCGGGGGAAAGGGAATATCCCCGAGAAAACCCGTCGACCAACGACATCGTCCGACACGATTCCCACCTGCGAAAATCCAGGGGTAACCTAGCCGGGAACCGAACCTGGTTCCCTANAATAAAAGTTAATTCATGGATATTTAGCCTGTAGAGCGACAGCCACAATGAAGAGTTTTGGCGGGCGCTTAACATCAGGAGGTCTTGAGAGCCGACGAGGGTGAAGCGGGTTGAGCATGGGGCCGAAATGCAAGGGTGGGGGAAAGGGAATATCCCCGAGAAAACCCGTCGACCAACGACATCGTCCGACACGATTCCCACCTGCGAAAATCCAGGGGTAACCTAGCCGGGAACCGAACCTGGTTCCCTATTGGTGGGAGGCGAGCGTCCCACCCGCTGCACCACCGCGGCCCCGCGTCCACAGTGTTTGGGTGTTTATTTCCGGGGTTCTCTGCCTGTCTGCAATCCATTCGCAGTTACTTCACACTTTTCTGAAGCCCTGCTAAAGTTCTACTTCCAAGATATGCCTCCGCCTAGTGCAAATTAAGCTTAACTAAGTCTAGAAAATTACACCAAAGAACAACGCACCGAATTCGCGAGCACTCAGTTGTAGTAATATTAAGCATGAGAACTATTTATTACTAGGCCCTACCAACATAGATTTTTTCTCACTGTTTTTATGCGTGCTTATAGTAAATGAAATATTATAATTTAGAAATAATATATAGGTAAAACTTCAATTTAACGGAAAAAAAAAGATACTTTTATATTGACAGAGGTATAAAACACTCGATATACGGCATATTTAGGAAATAACTAAATACGTCATACATGGGGTGATTTTTCAGAAGTTTGAGTCGAAAAGTGTGAAGAAACCGCGAACAGACCTTAATATTACTACCACATTTCTTATCAATATGGTTAAGAAAGAAATTATGAAATCAGTTTCTAAAAAAACTCTTTACCCATAACTTATGCTAACGTTTATACCGTCCTAAGTACGTGTCAATGTTAGCTGCGGATAAAAAAAATTAGTATTTTCATGTTTTAGTATATTACAATTGTAATATTCAAATTGGGTCCCACTTGATTTGGTCTTGTTTATGCATATTGAGTATGAACTGTTATAATATTTATGTTTATAAGAGAGTCACATTTTCAGTCGATCAGCACATGGGCACTGTTAGTCTTAACGACTACGGCAGTGCTAATTTTTACATTTGGTGAAGCATACACAGTGGATTTGGGTAGGATGGGGGCAGGGGGAAACTTATCAGGGCTTCCATGTTTGCTTACCCACGAACCACCTATAGTTTATAATTACTTTGAATGTAACGTTATAACATATTATACTGTATCACTTGTGTTTAACACTGCATTGTTGCTCGTTTTACCATGTTATTCCTATCGCATTCCTGTTAGGACCATAGCCTTGAGTTGTTATTTACCAGAGGACCGGTTGAAATCCTTTTGATATTATGTTATTGGTGTGCTACATATATGTATTGCATTATTTGCCTGGTTTTCGCAGATACTAGCCTACGAACTATGACCTCAAGTGATGCCTAAGGGATACATCTATAAAGTTGGAGTTTAACCACGGGAATATTTCAGATAGCACGCAAAATTTAAAGTCTAATAAAAGTGTTTCTTTTTGTTTCAGGTAAGGACGTTTATCTATTGCGTCATTACTGGGTTTGACATCGTGCCCGATTCTTGAACATCTCAGCTGTGTCTACGGTATGTTTTTCATGTTGTGACGCAAGCAGGCAACCAAAGTTTTATGCATAGTATGTTTTAAGCAAATACCCCAGGACCTAATCCTGGGGTATTTTGTGACGAGGCAAGCATTCAATGTGTAAATACTAATAAGAGTAATTTCCTATCATCTTGCTTTATGGCCTTCAACTCTTGGCATATGATTTCTTAAGTAATTTTATGGTGGTAGTCTACTGCTGTTTATTCTTTTGTTGAGACGAATACCAATCTAAACACTACCATCATTCAAATAAATTTCCAATATGTTGCAATTGATGTTAAAACTTTCCCGGCCAGACTTCTGGGGCCTTTTAAATAAATCCGACAGGCGAATTAAAATGATTATGTACTTCCGATATTCTTCACTGCATGCCAGTCTGGATTGTATTTACCATAAAGTTGGAGTGAACTGTGGGCGTCTCCGTTTGGATAGTAATTATTATGAATAAAAATTTGCAAGAAAAAAGTACGTGAATAAAATCCACACACAAGACTCAGTTTTTATTATTAGAGTGTTCCCATAATTTAATTTTTTTTAATGTGTTAACTGGACCCTCCCAACAAACTTATTCTGAAGATTTTAATTTATGCGGAGACATTGGATATTTGTAAGTTAAGTTCTGTGATCGCTGTGTTGCAATCAGAAATAAACATCTTTCTTAGAGCTATAATTAAATGCTCAACGGTTTGAGTTGAAAATTAGGTGGCCCCAAGGACGACATTCTATTTCCTATCTCCTTTGTAGTTGAACTTACTTGTGTGAAATTACCGCTAACCTGNGTGGCCCCAAGGACGACATTCTATTTCCTATCTCCTTTGTAGTTGAACTTACTTGTGTGAAATTACCGCTAACCTGAAAACGAGAAGTGGAAATAAAATAAGACTGCGCAGTGAATAATCGGAGAGCTTAATGGCGAAAACAGCAATTCTATATTCTTGACAATAATGGTCTAGCAAACAATGACTTTGTTGTTGTCTTAAAAATTTTCATTTTTATTTATTTATTTGAAATATCCTCTACGAGCCAAAACTTCTATAAAAGAGGCCGTACAAAAACCGCAAGGCGACAAAATAAGCTAAGCACAATAATATAACATATTTTATTTATATCTTAATGACCACGAGAAACAAGTCTGTTACATAGACAACATTGAAGTCGAAAGTGGGAAATGCACACATTGATAATAAGAAAACATTTTCACTAATAACCTAGTACAAATATAAGTGAATATAACATGAGCAGCATTATGGATTGAATATTGCACTGGCATTGGGAATACAGCTGATAATACTGATAACTAAAATAAATAACTGAAATAGTTTTCATCACACGAATGAGATGCGGTACAACTTCATTGCTCACTATTGTAAGCAAGATGCTGTTGTGACGAACTCTTTACGTCCCCTTCGTTTGTCGTTGTTGTATTTTATAGTGGAGTGTTTTTCTTGGTTGACTTAAGATTGCACATATCGTTTGTGACCAAGATATTAATTTTCTTTTTTTAATGTTCATTGTAGGAATATTCTGTGTAATTGTTTTTAATATTCTAATGTTTGACTTTAATTGCCTTTTTATAATAATTGTCATCCAAGTATTTTGCCGTTGGCGTCTTCACACTGCTTGCATTTGTATTATGATTTACAACTGTATGTACGTACTTAAAAGTTTTCGGAAATATTTAATATATTAATTGAAATTTTTATACTATGTTAAGCGCTTTTCATTTTAACAAACATTTTTAAATATTTTATTACGGCAATATTTTCTTGTGCCTAAAATAACGTCTTTCTTCGCTCTGATAAGACAACAGTGAGCCTACTTGCATGGAAATATTTCCCTCATCAAACGTCATTCGGAATGCGCCTACAGTCCCTCTGTTATCATATCGGCTGTAACTCAACACTGGAGACTGGAGCGCTGGCTCGTGTAGACGTGGCCGGGAGGTTCGTGTAAACACGGCTGTAAGGTCAACTAATGGTTCTGTCAACAGTGCTGGATGCCGAGTTCCACGTTCCACGGCTCTTTTCGACCGGTTCCTAACACGATACGCAAACCAGATTTCTTTGCCGGGGCGGTTATATGCCAACGGAGATCGACCCCCGGCTGGCTGTCCGATGTGTGCCGGAATGTCACAGCTACTGTTCCACTCCACTTGTTGAATGAGACTCATATTTTTTTGCGGACTTCTGGTCCAGAATTTGTGTTCCAAGCCAACTATTTTGGCAATTAGTACACAAAAAGAGTTCTCTATAATAACGCAGTTTTTATATTCTCCTTTCCCAGTGTCGTTACAACGAAATGGTTTTGATTTGTGAAATATCAACCTCCATTACTGAGTATTTCTTAATAAAGCTGTGTTAAAATTTCTCCTTTTATACAATTTATCTTTTAAGTTCTCTGATTTTGCTTTGGAGATCTCCAATAGTGTAACGTAATTCTAGTGCTACAATATCGACACCTAAGTTTACTACGCTATAAGACTACAGCTTGCAAAGACCCAGTATTCGTAATTAATTACTTACCGGTTGTTCCCCGAATGATTTAAAATTTACGTACTTATCCAACAGCGTGTAAAAGGATTTAAAATTTAAATATATAAGTTTTAAGGGAAATCTATATTGTTTCGGTATCATACAAGGGATACTGGACAAGTGATATATTCGACATGATCGAATACACTTACATATATCGCCTCAGTTAATTATTACGTGAAGAAAATTACGAGCTTTGGTTGTGTAAATATTGGAGCAGAACGAGACACGCTGACGATTTGAGGGCGTGGCTTGGAATGTAATCCCATTGACCAATTTTGGGACCAAGTTTTCTGTCCTTTCTGCGTAAGGGCAGTGGTGGCGTTGTAGTCTAACCGTAATGTCTGATGCCGTGTTCGAGTTGGCACTTTAAATCTAGTAAAAGTTCACTTTACCCGATTAAGTAGGGGAAAATGATGACGTATTTGATAGTATAGGATATAGTTTTTAGAATATAACGGAATCTACTGAATACTAATTTGTCAGATAACGAAATTACCAGACCACCGACGTATTAGTACAACCATACAAAATGTACATGGAAATATATTGTTAACATAATTTGATTAAAAGAACTATGCTTTGCGATCATAAAAAATAATGTTGGAGATAATTAGTAAAATTATAGTTTTGTTCTCATTTGCCATTAAATATTGCATATTTTAGTGCTGGGCTTATAATTTTTCATATTAAATAACATCCAGGTCTTTTGGGGATTATATGAAGTAAATGCGTTTATTTTTAAATATTCAATCTCCTTAAGGAATATTTTCCAGTAAACACTTCGATGTGTTGTTCGAACGATGAACAAGTGACTGCCGACAGCATCATTTATTTTAAACTTACAAAATCGCAAATTACCAAATCACGAAATTATCAATTCGATAACGGCCTTAGTTTCGAGTTTCACCTTGGGCATGAGTTTTCCTCGTACTTGTTCACGCGTGCCTCAAGAAAATATTTCAGAACACCAACACGCCAGACTCCAGTCAAAATGCTCTAGGAATATACATCAATGCAGTTTAACAGCAGGATACGTGCGCCTTGCACCCGCCTTCGAGCATGGCCAACATGGCTGACACGAGATTGGCGCCAGCTGGAACCGGTTGTTCGTATAGACTGTCCACCGTATAGACTCTCCGCGGTCAATTGTGCAACTTATAAAAAGCCCTGCTCAGGACTTTTTTTCTCTCATTTTGTATCCTTCCGCTATACGTGAGATTAACATTGCCATGGACCGTCTCATTTTGTTCATGCGCGCCTTCCAAGTGGAAAACAAGCGATTTTTAGGAAAAATTAAATGTGTTAATAATATGCAAATTCGTACTCTTGTGTGTGTAAAACAAAAAGTATTAGACTTCAGAAGCCATAAATGTACATATTACACACTCAATACGTCAGCTATTAGAATTATTTTTATTAATTCGCTGCCAACTTAACTGGGCGCCGCCGTGCCAGTGTGTACTGTTAGTGTCCATGTAGTTATGAGCACTGATTTTTTTTTCAGTGATTGATTTCAGAAGTTCTTATAGGCTATTCGCGGTAAAGTGACCACTTTTGAAAGCCCTCTCGTTTGGAATAATAGTCAATAAATATATTTTATTTTAGCCTTAGACATTATCTTCCCAGTGCGGTAGAATATACACACTGTGTTTGTTACTTACATAACAATATGTATTAAAAATGGCTGAAATAAAAAAAGTAACTAGAGCATCCATCAAAAATTCTCACTTTACCGTGAAGCAGCATATACTTGAGGGACTGACTCGCGCGCTACTCCGGCCAGTCCGGAAAATGGCCGAGAACGTGGAGTTGGTTACTGAATGTATCGGAACGATGTATCGATACACACAGAGAGAATATAATCACAAGAATGGCTGCATATCGGCGGACGACTCACTAGACAATGAAGCAGCATGGTTGGCGACTTAGCGAGCCATGAACAGCGATTTGTTTTTTTCTCACTTCCGTTACTGAAATCGCTTTCACAACACCCCTTTAAGGCTGTTCAATAGGTAAATTATTTTTTCTACGTTTTGAGGATATTTTGTATGTACGATAACTTGACTAAAATTCCAAATCTTTTGAAAAATATTTTTTTAAGAGCAAATATGACAATTTTAATTTAAAATATTTATTGGTACAAATTTTAGAAAATCGTTTTAATGCAAAAATTGGTTTCAGCTTAAGTATTTGTTGTTTTCACAGAAGTCACATGTAGCAATCTTATGTAAATCCGACACTTGGTTCGGCTCTCAAGGCTTTGTTATGAGTTGCTCAAACCTGCCTCTCTGTCCTTCCCCCCTCCTTCCTCTCACTCCCTACTCTGACACAGGTTCACCATAGATCTGGGCGGCTCTTAACATCCAGGTCTTGAGAGCCGATGATGGTGAAGCGAGGTTAGTATGGAACAGCGCCGGAATGCTAGGGCGAGAAACGGGAGATCCCTGAGAAAATCTGGCGACCAGCGACATCGTCCGGCACGATTCCCACTTGCGAAAATCCGGGAGCGACCCCGCCGGGAATCGAACCCGGTTAGCATTGGTGGGAGGCGAGTACTCTGACCACTATACAACTGCGGCCCCATCACAGGTAAGGATTTGCAGTAACTTCTAGTTATTTTGTTCTAAAATTTTATCTCAAAAGTAAAAATTGTTATACGGGCGAACCTCAGAACAAATATCCAAGAAATAAATTTAATGACGTTTAAATAATATGAACAATTATTTTGAACTGGGTCTGAACGTATTAATTTTGTTCCAAATTGAGTTTTGTAAAAAATAGTTATAAATATAAAATTTGTAAAGCTCATTTAATTAATTTTTGAAAATTCGTTTTCCTCCGTTGTCATACTTTTTTCAGGCTATTATTTCATATCACAGAGAAAAAGGATGTAATATTATGAAAACTGTAGAAAATAATTTTAGACTCTTGAACACCCTTAAAGTAGAGGACTTGTTTGCTCTCACAGTTACCCGTTCAAATAATGAACTCGTCCCATTGTATCACCTTTTACCATGAAACAATGATCCGTGCAGTTAGACGTGACGGTATATATCGAGAGCCGTGCACGTTTCGTTATGCGATTCGTGAATCGTGAGTGTCGCGTGAATCGTGCTACGTTCTGCAAATTGTTTTTAGTGATTCAGCATGGAGACGCGTTTACTCTTGTGCCACTATAACGCCCCTTTAAATAATATTTTATGGGTAAACTCCTTGTTTATTGCATATTTTTCCATTAGAATTAAATTTTATTTACAAAGAAATTACATATATTTCGTCAGAATTTAAATACCACCTACAATTTCACAAACTTCGTTAAAAAAAAATAATTTTCAATACTCTCCACCAAAGTATGAAACCTGTACGAAGTTATTCGCAATACGAATAATCAGAAATACGACAGTATTACAATTATGCTACGTTATACTGCTACGTCGGTGACTCGCTGTTCTGTGAATCGGAACAGTGTATCGAATCACTCAATAGAATCAAGTCAAATGTATCAAATCAGTGATCAGTTAGAGGGGATGTTGTAGTGGAACAACGGGGGAATAATGACAGGGAGGAATCGGGAGAGCCACTCCCATACCCATACTTTCATACTCCCACACTCCCACAGTTCATTACTACCATACTTCATTAATTCCATACTCCCTTACTCTCACACTTCCATAATTCCATACTCCCACTTTACTATACTTCCATACTACCATATTGCCATATTCCTATACTTCAACACTCCCATTCTTCCATACTCCCACACTTCCATACTCCCACACTTACATACTCCCACACTTACATACTCCCACACTTCCATACTCCCACACTTCCATACTCCCACACTTCCATACTCCCACACTTCCATACTCCCACACTTCCATACTCCCACACTTCCATACTCTCATATGTACTCCCACACACCCCCATGCTTCTGTACTTTCGTACGCACATGTCTCAGCAGTGTTCGCCGCAGGTCGAACCGGGGGCCAGTAACGGGAAGCCAGTGTCTTACCACAAGAGCACTGTAGTCAAAAAATAGGTCGATGAGCGTGTCGGATCTATAATAGAGCGGATCAAGTTTGATTTTCCGGATGGCGAGTTAGGTTGCGTCATTAGCCACCCCTCCCCACGGCCTTTTTCCAGATTAGCACCGGTGCGCTCAGTGGAGGACTGTCGTTAAGAATGGGCAACTAATTTGTAGTGACGGCAGCATTTCCGCCGCCAAGCGACGCTAGTATTAATCATTTCTAGTGGAAGCTTCTCTCTGTGCTTATTTTTAAACACTGCGACATAAATTAAACGCTTCTTCGTTTCGCGCCAGATTGTAAATCATGAATTTAATATTTAGTTGCTTACACACACACGCTGCTTAAGATTAATTTCCTCACAACGATCGAGCGCATGCATATGCGGGTGAGTTATTCGCAGCTCGGCGGGTATCGTTGGCAATATGTCCCCTGTCATGACGGACGTGGCGTTGCCAGGACCCGTTTCCTCACCCGACCACCGATCGGCATTTTTCGTGCAGCCTCGGGCGTGTTCGGTCGCTTCGCGGCTGTGTTTGTCGCGCCATATACACTTCCCAATCCGTCGGCGTGGCTTTGAGAAAACGACTTTGTGGGACACCGTCAGCGATGGCAGTCAAAGAAAATTGACATTTTCCTCAAAAAAATTTAAAACTATTTCTAGTAAAAAAATTTTTTTTTTTTTTTTTTTGCTTTATTTTGATATACTATGAGTGTCATCTCAGTCTGCGTATTTTTGTGTCATTATCTATTTATTTATTCGTGGGATATTCTCTGAAGTTTGCAACTGAAAAGAGTTCATAAAACAGGACAAACCTTAGTTTTTTATTTGTGTGAGCCCGGAATTTGGTATCTTACATACGTCAATTTTGTATTGAAATTGTATATAGTTTAAAACTTCAAAAATAATATTATAGGGTTTCTTACACTATAGTTACTGATTATGCTTTAACATTTATTTTGTTTTTTACTCTTTAATTTTTTTGGTGTTTCAACTCCTTATGGATAGAAATTATAATTTCCACATTTAAGCCGTGTTTGGCCGGTGCTTCAAGGGCCTCAACGACCAATTTTTGCTGTTTACAAACAAATGTCTTTGAATACGTACGTATATGCTCTCCCCTAAATTCTGATTAGTGCAAGAAAATAAATTTATACTGACTTTTTATATTTATGTATTGAAGTATATACCATCTGAGAACAAGAAAAATCCTGTGTTTTTATATAAGTGAATATAGCTGTTTTTCCAGATAGAAATAAACAATTACAGCTATGCAATGTTATTCAACTTTTGTTGGCATATAAAGCTGAGATCATCGAAAATTGGAAAGTTGGAAGTAATTGTGAATTGAGTATATAGATCCACATTCTTGAAGCCGCGCATGCGCGGGAAGACCCTTCCCCGCGCCTATGTGACCTACCCATGAATACATAAATTCACGACTTCGTTTAGCGGCAGCACGTAATTCTGTAACTCGTGTTTTCTTATTTTTTCTTCTCCAGGTTTCAAAGACCCATGCTAATGTTAGGGACACTAGGGACAGAAAAATCCGCGAAACATGAAGGCTGTCCCGAACATTAGTATACTGGCAACACTGAGCCGATTCTATGGAAACGATTCTGTGACAACCACCAGTGAAAATAGAATGTGGCGTGCTTAGTTTCATGAGTAATGTCAATGCGATGTTTTCGTTTTTCTGTTCGCTATAGAATTTAAAGTGCTGCGTGCATTACAATGTCGAATGAGAAGACTACACCATCAATAAACAGACAAAGCATAGTTATTAATTATTGTGTTAATATATGGAAAAGTGGGCAGGAAATTTTAAATAAACGTAGGGCGAGGAATAAATGATGAGATCAGCCGCATTCAAATGGTGGAAGCTTTTTAATCCCTAAAGATAAATATTAATTTTTCGTTTTGGGTGTTGCAGAAGAAGTAATTTTTGGCGTTAAAAGTACTTATGAATTTTTTACAACTGGCACTTTGCGTGGATTGCTGTGAATTGTGGAGGAGGATTGCGAAGGATTGTCTTGGATTGGTACGGACTGGTGTGGATTGGTGTGTATTGGTGTGTCGTTTGGTGTGTCGGTTGGTGTGTGGATTGGTGTGAGGATTGGTGTTTGGATTGGTGTGTGGATTGATGAGTGGATTAGTGTGTGGCTTAGTGTGAGGAATTGAGTAGACTGGCGTGTGGATTGGTGTGAATTGGTGTGAATTGGAGTGGATTGGCACTTAGATTGGTGTGAGGATTGGTGTTTGGATTGATGTGTGGATTAGTGTTTGGATTGATGTGTGGATTATGTTTGGAGTGGTGTGTGAATTGATGTGGATTGATGTTCAAGAAGAGCACAGGAGATAAGACTTTATCGCCCTCGTACATTCCTAATATTAAGGTCCTAGCACTATTGGTATTTCAATTAACACTAAGTAAGCCAATAAATGTGATGGCAGATGCTGATACATAACATTACTATAATATGACTTGGGTAGGCGGTTGCTACTCGTATGAAGGCCTTGGATTGGTCACATGTACATATATTAAAATAATAATTCTGAGTAGCATACTTATAACTACACAACAGTCTAGACAATGAGTAATTTACATATTCTGCATCATATAATACTTAGACTTCAAGAGAGGAGACTGGAAATGTAGTAACTAAATCAGAGTTTTTTTTGCATGTTTCCGCAATACGTATAATTTCAGTAGAAATGAAAAATAAAACATTTAAATAAATAATTTTTAAAATGGGATAGTAAATACTGATTTTCGATTGACATACTCTATGCCTATTAAACCAATATGGCCGCCACTGTTGAGGGAAAAGGACCGATTTCAAGGGGGAAATGATTAATTTTGATGGAGAAACGGGAAATGTTGAGGGGAAAATGAGAAATTCCAAGATGGTGGTCGGTGCTTCGACACCTTAGCCCCCAGCCCTTGTCCTGGTACCTACTAATTCTATCTACTGATATCAAAACGCAGGCTGTGGTTCCGACTGCTATTTGATCGGAGTGGATCGGAACGGTAGCTCGCAACTCACCCATCGTCATCGGACGCGATCTGATCGCGTTTAAGCGAAACCGCAGCCTGTGCAGCCCGCGATCCGCAGCGCCTCAAGGCTGACTCTCAGGTTGTAACCGGAGATGCGAACGACAGACGGAGTGACCGCAAGCCAAGACTAAAAATAAAACACAAGCAGGGATGAGTTATTTTTTTTTTATGAGGGATGTGTTCGGTCGAAGAAGGGCGAAGGAAGGGGCACCTGCGATAGGAATCTCGTGGGCTCCGTCGGGAGATGTCCTCTCGCGTTTGTCCACAGCTCGGTGGTCGCGGAAGGACGAAGGACCTTGCCTTGCCGCAGTTGCGTGACTCTCCTCGTCGCGGAGGACTAGGTCGATCCTGCGGCTGCCGCATCTGCTAGGCTCGTCACGCACGACAACCCACGCAGCGTTTAACATTATTAACAAGTGCTTGCTGCGGGAACAACAGCCTAGGAAGGCTCTCCCACTCTCTCTCTCTCTCTCTCTCTCTCTCTCTCTCTCTCTCTCTCTCNCTGAAGATAATTTATACTCCTGAAAGTTCTGGTCTTTTGGTCAGCGCGTGCGTAGGCGTTCCTGCAACACGGCGCCTTATAATCAAGGTGTTGCGCGACTTCGAGTACCAATCAAGCATGTTCACCTTATAAGTTTAAACCGTCCTTCATCATACTATAGTCCATTCACGGTTACTTCTAACTGCTCTGAAGCCCTGCTGAAATTATACTTCCAGAATATTCCTCCGCCTCATGCAAACATAGCTTGATCGAGTCTAGAAAATTACACCAAAGGGACAACGCACCACATATATACGTACGCACTTGATATCATAATATTTTCCGCGCGAACTATTTCTTACTAGGCATTACCAACACATCTGCTTTATCACAGTTTTATTCGTATTGATTATAAACGAATAATTTATGAATAAAATATAAGTAAAAGTTCAATGTTACCAAAAATTAGATACTTTTATATTACCTGAAGTATAAAACGCTTGTGATAGGGCATATTTGGGAAATAACCAAACACGTCCCCTCTATGGGGTGGTTTATTCTAATGTTTGATTAAAAAAATACGAAGAGACTTCGAATAGACTATACCACAGAGTAAAGGCGATATTAAACGATAACAGATTCCGTAAAAGCTTGTGCAAGGTCCGCCAAAGCGGCCGTTATACGGGCTAGTGTGGCACTCGTCATGGAATTTCCCGCCTTGTGCGGTCAGATTTCGTACCAGATTTTTCGTGGCAGGTTCCATACCAGGTTTAGTACCTGGCCAATCACATCGCAGTTTCAAACCTCCAGCAGTTCTACCAATCATGACGTTAGCATAGCGTCTGTTTGGCAACGGTCACTGATGAGTTGCTGCTGGTATTAAACGAAGGGATGCGATAATAAATCAAAAGCTCTTGTCCTAGGGATATGTTCATTATCTTCACAGATGTTTTACACCTTCTGTTCCTTCAGAAGCTCGGATACTACTTCTTAAATTGTTGACTAATATAGGCCAGTGAAAGTTCTGTAGAACTTGTTTAATATTTATGGTTGTGCTGCTTGTTTCTTTGCACGTAGTATTTGCATGCAGGTCAGTCACATTAAGTTCTCTTACTGTAGCAACCCGAGTACTGTTTAAGTGGTCCAGTGAAACATGCAAAATGCTTTTCATGATCATATAGCGACGCCAGTAACATGCAGAATAAAACTTGCAAGTCTCTGCAATGGGCATTGTATTTCGCGAAAACCCACTACTCAAAGTGCAAGTGTGTTAGTATGCACACGTAATTTTTTTTTTCGGACGACTTTCCTGAATCACGATAAAAATTTGGCGTTTTTGTTGTAAATGATGAAGGAAGATGTTCTTCCCTCTCCTCCCCCGGCGGCAACACGGCCGAAGTTTCGACTAAACTAAGCCATCCATTTCCCTCGGCGGTGTTCATGTAAGTCGTGCACATCGCAAACGAAGCGTGCAAGTCCACCGCGAGGGAGAGTGCTTTTTATTCCGTCGTTTACCTTCGCCTACATACCACCACCACCACCTCCACCTTCTTCACCTTATCTCAGCCATCTCTCACGTTTTCGTCCATCCGGTTCGAGCAATGGTTCCCAAGTCCTAGGCCCGCAGTGTACGGAGGAGGTATGACCAAATACAATACAAGAGAATACTGGGACTGCTCGCCGATTCTGGCGAGACATGCGATTGTGATGCGCTATCGCGGTCTGGTGTGACGGATATCTTCGTAGATCCCGCGCAGCAATATGAACTAGTGTCACAACCCGTCGTTTTACGAAACAGAAAACGTAAGAATTAAAAGAGACTTGATAATATTCAAAAGATAAAACGGCAGGTGGAATATGAGCACGGTTAACAGCACGGTTTAAAAACTTGTCGATGTTATATTCTAGATCTCAAAATGACAGAGACAAGTAGGCAAATGCTGTATTCGGTCAATGCATGTGTAACTAGAAACTTGTCAAAATGTGTTTAATTTATAGCTGCTTACAATGGTTCCAGAAAGGTCAGCTAAACGAGATAGACAAGCTCTTTAAAAAATTTTTGCGATGTGTATATAAATATGAACTACAGTGTGTGGTCGGACCATTTTCCTACTAATTCATTCAAGAGTCCCAATTCGCTCAGCCAAACGTATGAATAAACGACAATAGTAGTAATGCATTAATGTTTAACAAACACTCAGTAATTGGTATAAAATTACACCAGGGGCCTATAACACAAGTCCTACAAGTACTTCAATTATTTAAAACCATCCATGTGTCATGTCACCGAAGTATGTAGTAAACTAATTTTATTGGCAAACTTGCATGAAATACCTTCTATAGGAAATATATAAATACACACCATTAAAATATTCCCACTAGTTAACCAATGAAAGTAAATTCACATTGTATAAAGAATCTTATTATTTGCTGCATAAATACCCATGATAGTGCAAAGTCACTTCATCCTAATTATTATTTTCAGCTTTGGACATCATGAATGTGCAAAATATTTAATTAATATTTTCTGAAATTTTTAACGAATCTAAAAATAAGTTCCAAAATGGTACACTTGGTTTATAAACCAAACAATGTGAAAATGTGCGTTGAATGCTTCAAAAAATATTGGTTAACATTTATGTCAATTTAATGATAAATTGTATCCTAAAACGTACAAATGATGAATGTGAAAGACCTATGAAAAACATAAACAGAAAAGTGAGGCATGTGTAAACTTAATATTCAAATTTATTTACGAATTGCTATTATGTACATATCAGATTTTAAAGAATGTGTCTAGCTCAGAAATTGCTTGCAACGAACATATTTTATTGTTGAGTATCTTATACCCCAATAAGACACATCTAATGCAGACTACGTATTACCTGCAAAGTTTTTTTATGATCTGGTGTATTTATGTGTCAATATTAATATGTTTTGAAAGTTATTAACCCTGAAGTTATTAGACTTTATGTAGGATTATGTATCGAGCAACGAATAATTGGTTTTTTGATGTTCACTGTAAAAACCACGCATCGCAATATTTTAAAGGGGAAAAGCTGATTTCTCGGTTTTTATGTCGTATTTGTAAATAATTTACAATCTGTAGTAAGTCGTGGACATACTGTACATTATCGGCAGTTCGTATGTAAGCGCGTAATTTCAGATAAATAAAATAGATTACTTTTAAAACACATTGATTGACGTCTATACATGCTTTTGCCATATCAGTCGCAGGCCTTCATCATACCACGCCGCTAGATGCCACCACTGTCGCTTGTCGCACGCTTGCCTGTGTTATTGCTATAGAGCTGTCCAGTATTCTCTTGTATCGTATTTGGTATGACCGCTCTTTGAATTCATGGTATATTTCTTTGTCACATAAGTTCCTTTACGTCGGTACTCAAAAGTGTTCAATGTTCTATAAGGCGCGATTATCATATAAGACACGGGAATAAAGTCTTTAACGGTAAAATGAGCACTTCTGAAAGCCCTGCTTGAGATATACTTCTATACACATTGTGTTATTCCGCTATATCTAACATTAATATTGCCAAGGGCCTGGTCACTTTATTCATGTATCGGTCTTGTGAAACTGATTTTATTATAAAAGTAAATATTTTACAAATTTGTCAATTCTGTCACTTATATGCATAAAAAAACGTAAAGCAAAATAAATAATTTCAGTAATCATAAAGGTTTACCTAACACTTTTAATTCAACTTTAAACCACGGAACTATTTTCCCTCGGTCGTTACCAACTTTACCAGGCACATGCCAATCAGCGTGGCCGTTATAATAGACGCAGGTGGGGGTAGTGGCAATTTTCAAAGGTTGATTTCAAAAGTGCTCACTTTACCGTGAACAGCCTATAAGTAAATGTGACAAGTAACGCAAAATGCTGGCCGGGGGTATTATTTGTATTCTGTACGATACAAAGTAGTTCTCTGAGAACGATTCACGCTCTTCAGCTGTACATGTTTTAAACGTAAATTATGTGTATCAATCGATATTGATACTGTAATCGTATTAAATGTCCGTTCAGGCTTCTATTTCGTGTTCATGTGGAAATTACTGTGAAAGCAATCCCTCCTAAATATTTGAAATACTTGAAAGACTTGAAAACGTGTAATCATTATGGAGGTGCTTTTCTGCAAAGGTACTCGAAAACTAACGTGATCCTAAACCTTAAAACGAACATCCACGCCTCACGCGGGATTTTAACCCGGAACCTTACTAGCCGTAGAGACTAGCGTCGCAGCCATCCACGACTATAAAACAGTTATTGGCCTTTGCTGAGCTTGTGCAAGGAGTTATTTATTGTAAACATTAGTGGTTCCAAGTGTTTAACGTAACCAGTTAGACTGGATTCAGATAATTATTTGAGCAGTTACTTTATTTCGAGAAAAGGTTTTTCCATTTCAAGATTTCGCAATTATATAATTGTCTATAAAATTATGCCTAATCACTTTTCTTTCGGTGACTTAAAAATACACGTGGAGCACGGGCCCTATCAAATGAAGAAATCATATACTAACTACTATCAGAATGAATTAACAAGTAGAACAAGTAGCCGGCTTGCTATAATTTAATTTTTGTGTCAATTGACAGCGGAAATTTACGTTCTAGTATTCTTATTCTTTGAAACACTAACATTTGGAATCGCATTAAGAATGTACTTCGCTTATGTTCGTTGTAAGAATGTGTAAAACTGAGTTCTTATTTTCTGTTATTGCTTATAGACCCAACAGCACACGTAAACGGGGCTATGGAGTGTAAATGTAGAACATTTGAGTTATGCCACACAGAATATAGGTACACAGAGACGAAATGGCTTAGCCGTTCCTTTTATATGCGGGTACCCATTCATTAATTGGCTGTGTGAGGCTCTGGGAGCGGCATTGTGTCTGATTGGTTACTGCGTGCTATAAAAGGTTTCCTATTGGGCGGGTTGCCTGCTGGCGAATGGTTTACCAGGCGCTGATTGGCGAGCGGCGTTCCGGCATGTGGCGCCATTTTACCGGCTTGTGTGGCTAGAATTCGCGGTATAAGAGGCTATTTCGCATCTGTATTCTTCAGTACTCTGGCTATACAGTGTAAATTTACAACACTAGCTTATTTTCGAGGTGTTACTTGTAGCAAACTAGCTTGTTTTACTTCGCAAGTCCTTGCACAGAAAGGTTAAAGGCGAAGAGAACCTCGTGATTAAACCGGGCTCCTAACCAGTTTGGTAACAGATTCGCTGCTCGTAAATTCTTATTAACGCAAGAAGTTTTTTTTTTGCATGGGCTCAAGCCACCGTCGGTTCGTCCTCCTTTACACGCGAGCCTTACGTCTTCGGCACAAAGTAGACAAATACACAGATACGAAATGGCGTCGATGTTCCTTTGATGCGGGCGTGCCCAAATTCTGATTGGCTGCGTGAGAATCTGGGAACGTTACTTCTTCATGATTGGCTAATGCGTGCTGCGAAAGGTTCCCTATTGGCTGGGGTGCCTGCGAGCGCTGATTGGCGAACGGCGCTCCAACATGTTGCCGGCCAGTTCCGCCATTTTGCTGACGTGTGCGGCTACGGTTCGCGGTTAAAGCTGCTGTTTCATTTCTGTATTGTTACCTACTCTGTGATTTAGCTTACATGGCTGTCGGGTAAAGAAGCCCCAGCTGTTACCGATTACGTAACTTGATTATGTTTTTGGGAGGGAAAAAATGTAGCAGGCGTTACCTGCGATGCGTGCTGTTGATTTCTTCGACGGAACTCAGCACTCCCTTGTTTCTTTTTTCAACCAGTAATTTCTGCAAGAGAGATACAAGAAATCTGGCTATCTCTAAGATAACCTCCATTTAAATATATACCGCGTAGAAAATACTTTATTAATTCATTAAAATGATTATATTCTAGGGATACGAAGCGTTATCAGCTTCCAAAAACATTTTCGTTTAAAAATGTACCAAGCATAAGTGTATCTAAAGTATACAGTTTCTCCATTATTAGCTAATATCACGCAAATAAGCTTTTTCATACACAGTTCACCGTACTCTTTTATTTAATAGTATTTACTTGCTTAAGGCTCAAAGCGGGATAGGGATAGAGTCTGTCGTAACTGGATCACGACTGATTATCATCTGTCACGGATATTAGCAGGGCATGGAAATTACAAAGCAAATCTGTACAGATTTAGTTTGGTGGACTATTCTCTCTGTAGGATATGCAACACTGAAGACACAATATTACATGTACTACAATATTGTCCTAAGATCGAGGGCTTAAGAATTGAATACTGTAGAATACTTAATATAGAATAAAAAGAATGTGACTTACATGATATAGTGTCCAACAAGGGAAAAGCAAAAATAATGGAGGAATATGCAAGTGAATTCTCTATAAGATTAGGAGAGTTTGATCTGTGGATACAAAATAATCCACAATAAATGGAAGATAATTCTCCCTGAAAATGTTACCACACCCTAATATTTACAAAGAAAATCGATACAAAAACTTCGATGCTGGGAGCGGACCTGCTCAACTAAGTGGACAAACGTAAAACCACTGTATAAATTTTGTAGTGGGAGCGGACACACTACACACTCTGGGTAATCTCAGTGAAAATACGTAGAACTTTCAAAGGATTTGTGAGAAGGCAACTGATGAGTTTGGGCTGCTTCGCCACCCACTGTGAAGAAGTTAGAAGACATGATGCAGATCTGGCAACGTACAAGGAAAATGAAAAACGGAGGAACAATGACTAGAGACCTGAAAAATTCGCGGATTCATTTCGGGACAAGCTAGAATTCGAAACACGTGTGTTAATAAAACTTCAGTCATTGATCTACACGGTGTTCGACACCTCCTGAAGAAGGTTGGCCCAATCGTCACCTTCTACTCTGACAGCAGACAACCAACGTGCAGTTGATATCGGCATTATTTGTACATAAGACTGGAGAGTCTAGCCTGCAGGTCATTGAACTCACGAATTTTTCTGGTATCTAACAATGACCTAAGGAAGGAACCAGGATAATAGAGAGTGGGAATATACGGACTTGGCAATGAAACACGGAACAGGCGAATTAAATGACGAGAATCCAGATTGAAGGAAGGCATATGCGGGGGTAGGGGAATCGAAAAAGGGTCCAAAGCCCCCTCCCCTTTTTTTTCGGCTGTTGCCTAACGAAGGGATGGATATAGTTGATATATTGTAGAGCCGCTATAATGGCTTGGAAAAGTAGAGTAGAATTATATACATTATAATAAAGAGAATAACCCCCAGGTTGCTGGGAGAGTCAGGGTGGATAGCAGGATCAACCGCGCCACACTCACCCTACCAAGCAGTTTGGCAGTAAAATAAAATATAGTTCGTAATGATATAAAACAATAATCAATCAAAGTGTGATTGTATGTACAGTAATAAAAAAAAATTATCGTTATGTGGCCCGAGAGAGCCAAAGGAAGGAAAGTTATAAGATAGAAAACACAATTATGTACTAAAGGAAATACTTACACCCCTGCATTACACAGAAAGGGCATAGGCACGGGGGTGAAAAGAAAAAAAATTGCGTGTCTGGCTTGTAGCTGGTCACGAAAAAAAAGTCTAACCACTGCAGCAGCACGGTGCAGCCGGGGATGTAGGTGTGAGCAACTTGCTGGACAACCGACAGCGCAGCGGCGCGAAGTGTAACGGCGCGGCGGGGCCAGTAAAACAGCAAGTTGGCCGGTGCCAAGTGCGCGGTTCGCCCGCGGGTCGAGAATGCAGTAGGAGCCCAGTCACGGTCCGGTCGCAGACCCACATCCCGTCAGCGCGAGCGGGGAGCTGGGGTCAGCGAGCCCCATTGCTCCCGGCCTCTTCAGCTTACCTGCCTGCGCTGAGGACAAGGTTCTGTTGAATCAAACAAAGTTTGGTCAGCGCAACCAAAGTAATTGTTTGTACGGGGGACTATTAAATATTTTGTTGTTCTTACTTGGGTGCCACAAACTGCAAACTGCAAGATTTGGTATGCTCAACTAAAGATTTGTACGGCTCTTATGTATACTCAAAACACTTTATATTATTATAAAGACAAGTGAAAGAACGATCGAGTTTGGAACCCTGACTATTTGAGCCCGAACGCTACTCCATAGTAAAGTCACCTAAAGTGACTCCTGGCGAAATCAGTGTGGTTTTAAATAAATGCATTTTAAATACAGCGGAACGAACGTAAATTAATATTTCAAGTTTCGCCGCTTTACTTTTAAGTTTTCTGTTGAACTTGCTTAATTGAGTTTTTCTAAGCATTATTAAGCCTCAATAAACGCACTAACAAACACCGTTACTATCCTATTTGTATAGGCCCGAGTATTCCGCAGATTGATTTGGCATCGGGATAAACTGCACAGTCCTCTATGCACTCAAGACACTAACGTTTGCTTATTGGTTGGCGCGATCAAGTGATGCCTTTGTGCAGGACTATCAACGATCACCCATGTTATTGCTGCCTGCTTATTACTGGTACACATTCTTGCGGGACATGTCCATGTAACAAGTGTTTGAAGCCTACCTGGTCACAAGAGTTTGAAACATACTCTCGAGCTGTACACACGACACGGGCCCGCATATACAGAGTAATGCGAAGCCTACGGTGCGTTGCCTGAAAATCGCACGAATACTCAAGGTCTCTACTTGATTAGTGCAGTTTCTCCTCCGCGGAGCATGACCGCTGACGCCGACGTGCAGGCACGCAGCCCCGCACTTCTCTCCGGACTAGCCGTCACCGCCGACCACGAGGGGCGTACTGTGGCTTCAAACGCTCGACGGGAAGAACAGCACTGCGGTTTGTCCTGTAGCCGCTGCACAATAACAAACACGGCTCCTACAACGAAGGGATGGACGTTGACGAAACTTCAAAAATGACTCGCTTTACTTCGACCCTTGTTCATATTTTATTTTTTATGGAAACAAAATTTAAAAATTTTGGCTCCAGAAGAAGAAAATACTAACGAACTAACTTTAAAAAAAAATTCCCTACTCGTAAATACACAAGCACACGTTAGTGTAAAATGACCAGCATATCCACAGTAATGATTGCAACGGGTTATGAAAAGTTGTTTTATTTTTAACAGCCTCATTGAAAGGTTAGTGTTCAGTAAACTGCCAAGCAATCAGAGTGAATGTTTGTCTTTTACACGAATTTCAGTGAGAAAATATGTAGCTACCTGTATGTTAGATTTCGCAGCTGTTTGTAAACTCGAGCAGGTTTGATCTTTTCGTTGGCTGTTTGCTATCGCTGTGGGCAGCCATGATTGGGCCTAGATTTGTCTTTTGGTTTTATTCGCAATGTTCTCTAAGGGGTCGTGAACCTACTGCTAAAGAAACACAAATGCATGAGTTCTTGAAGCCTAGCATGTTCCAAAATAAATTCGTGAATTTCACATGTATCTAAGTACGTGTTAAAAAAACTGAAAGATTTTAACGACACATAGCCAATACTTATTATATCTGCAGTATTTTAACTGTGTATCCCTCATGTGGTCGGTCATATAATACACTCTTAATGACTAAGGATATCTTTCACAAGTTTTTATTTAAACAGCTAACCATATAAAGTGACCGTGACATACGTATTGTTCAATCAGAGTAGATAAGTACACAGAGACGAAATTGAGTGGTGGTTCCTTTGTATGTGGGCGTACTCGTTCTCTGATTGGCTGAGCCAGGCTCTGGGAACGGGCCTTACAATGGCCACTGCGTGCTGCGAAAGGTTTCGTTATTGGTTAGGCTGCTAGCTGGGTTACCAGGCGTTGATTGGTGAACAGCATTCCAACATTTTGCAGGCCAGTGAAGCCATTTTGCCGGCGTGTTCGGCCGAAGTTCGCGGTTTAAGCGGCTGTTCCACCTCTGTATTTTTAACACTTTGTAGACTATGCTCAAGTGTAGCTCGAGCAAAGATAATTTGAAAATTTCTTTGTTGTTCAGAACAAAACTCGCATGGATGTGCAGTTTTTGTTCGGCTAGTGTTTAACACGACCTCACAAGAACACGAAAGCGCGGTCACAATGATATTGCTAACGATAGAATTGCTTTTTTTTTAATAGCCTCTCAAAGGCGCATGATAGCTCGGCATGGTTGATGACCGGCCAATAGTGAACGCTGTAAAGTACGGGTAGTGTCCGGTGTGGTATGGACCAATAGGACGATGGTGAGTTCTAACACAGACACCAACAGAACTGGTGTCCTTGCAGTAGTGGATATAGGTGACTCACTTCTAATAAGTGCCAGTAAATGTGTGCAGACCTCAATGTGTCAAGTACTCCGTAGTTCAATAATATCGACGCCTCATGTAGCAACTAACAACTGACAGAAAGTACCTTTGGGAGAAAAAGGAAAAAAAAAAAACACGTGCAAAATTCACGTTATTATTTTAGACCACGCTAGACTTGAGAGCCATATGCCTATCTGAGCGCAATTCGTGATGCCATTGGCGTCAATTTACCTTTGTTGCTGCTTCACTCAAGATTGGTCGCTCATTTTTTTGTGTCTTTACTATTGGCTGAGAGCGTTCTTGGGATGTGTCACACAAGTTATTGGCCAATGGCAAAAGTCGAAAGAGCCTACAACGTCTTGGAGTTTAGTCTGCGGGCAAACACAACGCGAATTTTGTACATCCCTAGTTATTGACTAGCCTCTCCGAAGAGCAGTTAAAACGCACTATTAAAATTAATGCTGATCTCGCTGCAATATAGCAATGCAAATCAAATAAATATTCTCGACAGCATTCTAGCTAGAAGCAGCCACACGCAAAATACTCGACGAGTCGGAACGAGCGTCGTGCAATCCTTGCAATAACCAGCCAGCCAACACAGCGGGATTTGACGAAGACGCGTCAGTACTGTGCGCTACCTCAAGGACAGCACTTGCAAGACTGGAAAAAAGTACGAAATCGGCCGCTGTCGCCAACATCAAGCTGCGTTCTCGATTTGCACAATGCATTTTTTTCAGAAAAGGAATTCACCCCGTAAACGGTGGAACAGCTCCACCGACAAACTTTGGCAGGTGAATTTCTAACAAAAAAAAAATAGGCAGAAAAAAATTACCTGTAGCCTAAGTCTGTTCCGTAGAGATGTAACCACTCTTGAATGTGTAGCTGAAGCACGCATTTTTTTGCCAGGAACAAAGCCAGGATGAAAGACAGACGTCTGAGTTTCTGGATAGCATCATTGGAATACAAAGTGCAAACCAGATTTAAAAAAAATCGTGTTCCAACATTAAACCTCCTTCCATAAAAAATACTGGGGAGGGGGGTGGGGGTAGGAACCGCATCTGAGTGTAGTTCCCTGCCAATTAGTTACCTACCGTACTTGGTAAACATAAAGGTCGCCTTATGTGTTTACGCTTCATGCCACCATTTTCGATATATTATGTTCTAACGCTGCAAACGTTGCATTTTATCATGCGTATAAATATGCATTTTTTAGATATAAGTTTGTGTTAATAAATTCTGCCTATGTCATAACAGAGGAACCGTTAATAATATCTTGTAAATATAAAAATCAGGCCCTAATACATGAATTCAAGTGTCACGAAAATAATTGTATTGTTTATGCATTTTAACAGAAGAGGTTGCGATGAAACGATAACAAACTGATGCAAGGTTTTCTTGCAGAGCAGTCTATAAATTATGAACTTTCTTTACAATTAATGTGCTGATATTATTACGCTGCGAGAGCATTTCTCGTTTTATGCGATTATGTTTGGCAAAGTCACAATATTTCAGGAATAAAAGCCACGTTTTTAAACACATTATTTACATTTTGCACTTTTGTAATTTTTATTATCTCTAAACAAACATTGCAGGTCGTTCTAGAAAGTTTAATTGGGAGAAAAACTGGCTCCGCTCACAATTTTCAGGCCACATTTTTTTTTCTTCAAATACCAGCAGTTGCTGGGAGTATAACAGGCTCCGGTTGTGCNCTCACAATTTTCAGGCCACATTTTTTTTTCTTCAAATACCAGCAGTTGCTGGGAGTATAACAGGCTCCGGTTGTGCCTAAGAGCCTTAATTGACTATTTGTTTACGGGTCATGCTCACTGAACCAGAAGCAACAGTACAATGGCCGCCACAGTGTATCACAATGGCCTGTTTATCTATGGTCTAGTGGTTCTCGCTACTTTTTCATGGCACGCTAGTTCTGTTCACAGTTTCCCAATGCATGTTCTCGTATCAAAATTAACCGTGGGAT
Source organism: Clitarchus hookeri (assembly GCA_002778355.1). Lineage (NCBI taxonomy): Eukaryota > Metazoa > Arthropoda > Insecta > Phasmatodea > Phasmatidae > Clitarchus > Clitarchus hookeri. Next base: position 757,120 of record NQII01001403.1, read on the forward strand.
TTAATTACTGATTATCAAATTATGTACCTCGGAGTTTCCATCTTCGGAGTTCGGGGATCGTTGGAATTATCTTATAAAAAGTGGGGGAAGGGAACAGAGCGAGTAAGAGCTATTGTTAAAATGGCAGTAACTTACGAGTCTATATTATTTCCTCACGGCTTTATTTAACACACATCCGTTTGCAAAAGGAGGCCGCGGTGGTGTAGTGGTTAGACTATTCGCCTCCCCCCTAGGTAAACCGGGCTCGATTCCCGGCGGAGTAGCTTCCGGATTTTTCACGTGGGAATCTTGTTGGACGATGCCGCTTTTCGGCGGGTTTCCTCGGGGATATTCCATTTTCCCCGCCCTTTCATTCCGGCGCAGCTCCATACTCACCTCGCTTCACCCTCATCGGCTCTCAAGATCTTGATGTTAAGAACCGCCCAAATCTCTTCACTCACTCCGTTTGCAAAACGTCTAATTCATGGCTTTTAGGAACGTATTGTGGAATCATGAATTTTATATTGTTCTGTTATGAATCTCCAACGTATTTAGTAATACAGAGGTGAACCAGTCTCTTATTCCACGAAACTCCAACCTCACATGCCAGCAAAATGGCGCCAACTTGCCAGTAATATGTCGGAACCCCGTTCGACAGTTAACGACAAATACCAGCTGTCAACTTACTCGTCAGGCGGCAACTCAACCAGTGTGGGCAATAGGGAATATTTCGCAGCAAGCAAAAGTCAAAATAGATACAACGCCCATTCCCAGAGCCTCCTGCAGCCAATCAGCGAATTAGTACGCCCACATCAAAGGAACCGCCACGTCATTTAACTTTTGTGTACTTTCCTATTCTGTTGTATTGCGTAGACATGGATAAGCCGCAGACGGAGCAATTAGACAACAACTTTTATTCGTACCTTGGCTTATCAAATATCGAAATAAGCCTGAGGAAATGGGAATGTACACAAAATGCATTTTCATCACTCAATTGGTATGGGATGGGAAAAAGACAAACGCCACCTCCATCGCCCCCATCAAGTTCGAACTTTCTGAGTCCAATTCAAACCTCTCTAATATGTATCAGACATCACTAACATCGTTAGGTGAACCGGGTTCGATTCTCGGCGGGGACCTTCCCGGATCCTCGCATGTGGGAATCGTGCTGGACGATGCCGCTGGTCGGCGGGTTTTCTCGGGGATCTCACGCTTTCCCGCTCTTGCTTTCCGGCGCTGCTCCATACTCACCTCACTTTTCACCCTTATCGGCTCTCAAGACGTCGATGTTAAAAGCCGTCCAAAATCTCTCCACTGCCACTCACATCTTTGTCAAAAACGCTTGATAAATTGATACAACAATTATTTACTAGGGGACGAGTGTGCTACTATTGATCAATAAGTTAACGTGGTCTTACCTCAACTGTGGGGAAGAATAATACGAAAATGCCGTTTGTAGGGCACATACTTCAAAAATAACATCTGCGTACAGGAAGTACGAAAGTGGGCTAAGTTTCCAAACTTGTGTGATACTTCTTGATGTCAACAGCAGTATTTCCTAGTTAACGCTTTGTATTCCAGGCGTAAGAGCACCTCACGTCATTTTCTGAAACTACTGTAATGTCGAGTTTTTCGAGTTGGCAACATATTTTTTTTTTCAGATGAAAACGCTACACATATTCGCATACAAACAACAAAATTCAAAGGTTTTCAACTCTCCCAAAACGCGTACTAAATAAAATTACATAAAACAGTTCCTGGGTTAAAAACGATATTTAACTGCAAAGATTTGATACTTTGCTCCGAAGCCATATTTTACAACATATGAATATTTATCGTGATGATAATAAAGGACAAATGGGTGCATGCTCCACACTAAACATGTTTTTCTGCTCCACGAATACCATTTTTAGTTACAGAGCAGAAGACGTCAGGCATTATAAATGGCCTCCCAGTCCATCATCTATGCAATATACATCACTGTCAATGAAGGGCCATTTAATAATCTGTCAAAAATTTTTCGGCTGTCGTTTTTAGATTTAAAAACGACAACAATCGATTTTATATCAGCAAGTTACACTATGCACGATAATTATCTATGCACAGGTACTTTTTGTCCAATTAAGAATGATAGATAGTGTAAGTACGACAAAATCGTCTCAGTCCTAACTTCTCGCACATTTTTATCGTAACTTGCGGATCTGTCTTTAACAAACTTGTACTGCACTGAGGTTTAAAAAAAAAAAAAAAAAAAAAAAAACGAATGCATTACGTCACTTTTCATATCTCGCAGTAAACATGACGCTGTTGAAGAGCTTCCCAGGAATGTTCTAATACTAGTTGAGTTGAGAAAAACAACGAATGGTTCGAACCAACAACATACTTGTTTAAATAGAGTTAAATAAATTTGACGTTAACGTTGGAAAATAGTTAGTTAACTAAATAAACTACGATGAATTAAAAAAACCTTATTTTATTCAGTCAACATGACGTATTTTAATCGACATAATCCTTTTACCAGGCCATAAGATCTGTATTATTTGGTAGACACTACTCTTCGATTTATGATAACTATTAAAAAATAAATTTTGGTCTATGAAGTTTTGCCAGAACGACGTTTCGAATGCGTAGCTTTCTGTGCATATTCCCAACGTGACATTATAATTTAATTGTATTGTCAACACATCAGTTTTCTATTTCGGAATAGGGAATTTAGCTGCGTACGTAGTTCCAATAGGACGCGACATCAGAGGTACATGCGCAATTGGAGACCAGTATTTTTCACGTCGTGATAAAATAAATAAATAAATAAATAAAATTTATTTTTCTGTGTCTGCGTTATCTGTTATTAACTACAGCGTGAAATGACTATAAACTGCCAAACGAAATTTTCCCTGCAAAAATGCACACCACGCATATTTTAAACTACAGGTTGCCTACCCTGCTGAGCTTCTGCGAGCTTGCGAAAATACTTTTATAAGAAACTGCACCTCTACGTCACAGAGTGGGTCGAGTGCACAGATGCGAAACCACTTTGCCGTATTTTTCATGTAAAGCTTGCTCAAGTCAAGGACCGTATGCGCTGGGCTGTGACAACGAGGCCCCTGTGTCTGACTGGGTATAGACTGTTTGCAGTAACTTCACATTTCCTGAATAAAATCTTTGACAAATCACCCCATGTGTGGCGTGTTCGTTATTTTTTCCAAATACGCAATGGATCATTATCGTTTTATACTTACGTTTACATAAGAGCATCTTATTTGTGTAAAATTTAACTTTTATTTATATTTGATTTATATATCGTTTATAATTAATATGAATAAAACGGAGAGGAAATATGCGTATTTGTAATGCCTAGTAAGAAATACTTCTCATGCAAAATACTATTGAAGTGAGCGCGCGCGAATGCGGTGCACTGTGCCTTTCGGTTTATTTTCTAAACTAATTTTAAGTTTTGATTGCATGAGGCGGAGAAATAGCCTGAAAGTATAACTTTAGCAGGGCTTCAGGAATTTTGGAAGTAACCAAAAATTGACCACACCACGGCGTCTAGAAAGTTCGTTTCAGGCACGGATTGAATTAGACCTAAGGCTTGTTCCATATTGTTAGGCTGATCTGGTTGGAATTCGGGTTGGAAAGGTTTGCGTCACTAAGTGCGGGAATTATCTGCAAGGTGAGCAAATAATCAGCAACGGGACAAGTGTCATTTGCCGTCGCAAACGCAGGCGCAAATTTTACAGACGAATCGTCGATCCGCAGTTGGGAAATTTATGTTTGAACTTTTGTGTTGAACGAACACATACCACGAACACCGGAGAAAAAACATTTGCCTTTGCCAGAAGACGCGACGGGACAACACTGAATCACGCTCTGCAAACTTTGTTCTCTTCGTTTGCATAGCTGCTCGGAGGAAAAATAATATTTATTTCAAACAACACACCAGTACCTTGCTCAAAGATCTGCGCAGTATGCCTGTACTCTCTGACAAACAAAGCAGCTCGGAATATTTTTTGTTTGATGATCTGCTGATGTTTTTGAAGAAATTGAGGAATTAAGTGGAATGTTATCTTTTTGTTATAAAAATTACCATATCAGTTTAGTAGGTGTGCAAGTTCTGTATACGGTACTTACATCAACCAACTATTCTAATCTGAAAATATTTACATTGAAAACAGAAGAATAAAATTCTTGAATATGTAGTAAGGAACATGCAACTCATTGTGAGAAATATAATATAATTCTTGTATCAGTTACTATCTCCTGAGAATACTACTTCAGAACGAAATACCATGTCAAAAACAATGGCGGCATTCACTAACTAATTTTTTTTGAGCTGAATAGCATTTGCGCTAACATTTTCTCATGGACGCAAGTATGTAAAATAGCGTGCAATAAATGGGGTGCATGCTTGGTATCGTGTTTCTGAATATTCTCGTGACACATTACCTCCTGTATCGTAATTAATTAATTAATTATTTCTGGTGGTATTGCATTAGAATGTATTGATATCTGATCTTAGAGAAACATCCAAAGCAAAGGGAAAGTTAACTCTAATTCACCGGAACACTCTTAGAAGAACTGTGCTATTAAGCCTCGTGAAATAATTTGCGTCACAAAAAGGCATGTAGTGTGGTCGATGCGGACACGATGGCCAGGGATAGTTTTCATTGTACACCCCGTGTGGTCTTTGAGCACGAAGTATTAGTACAAACACGGTAATTCAGTATATAGTCCCAACAACTTCCATTAGGTAAACCATCTAACGACAGGGACAACATCTAAGTAACACTTGAATGCATTAATGCGATTTTAATTTCTCAACAATTCCACCGGAACGTGCATTTTTCTAGAGCGAAAATGGTACGCGGGTATTTACATAGTTATTTTTTACGCGCACGAAAAGGAATGCTAAACTAACAGACATGAACGGTGTCTTGACGTGATATCTGTTAACTTGCCGTAAAAGCCGTGAAATTGTACGGCGCACATTTTCCTTTCACGGCTGCTCCAGAATTCTCTGCGGGATCATAAATGCGAAGGTTACATTCTACGAGGGCGCGAAGGCCGCCATTATCAAATATCCATATCTCGCACGAACAAGCCTAGGAAGGTCGGAAAGGGAGGACAAATATTCATTAATTTACAGTTCTTTAAAGCACCATCCATTTTGCAACTACTATTAAAGTAGTTTCGGTAAAAGATTACTTGTTTCCGTTTACAGCACATTTCGTAAATAACAGCCAAATTCACAAATATGGTTATTACCGGATCACAAACAACGAAACATAAACCATTATAAGAGTTTACATATTTTTACATGCAAAAAATCTCAAGACGCGCCTACAACCAAGTAAAGAATTTTACATAAATAGATTAAGAAATTATATGTAAATTTATATTTGTAACGCGGTCTTAATTTTTTTATTTTGTTATCACAGTGTTTTAGTTTCCTTGTGCCATTCCTTTTTAATACACCGGTATTTTTATGATATAATCACCTAAAAACCTTGTATGCGGAAAAATCATATATAGAAAATTTTATTCCTTACAGACTTTTACAAATGTAACAGCGCTTTAATTAAATTTGAAATAACATGTCCATAATTCATGCAGACTTGATAACGTTGGACTGCAAAGCTTATTTTATTGCATGTGTTTGCCGGCTACTGTTAACTTTGTGGACATTACACGTTGTCTAATTTCAAGCAAATAAAAATTTTTGTCACATTTTGAACTTACAATTTTTAAAAATACACACTTAATAAACACTCACTTGCAGAAATGAAACAATTAATATTGATAGACAAAATTATGTAATAGATTAAGGCATTTGTTCAAAATGTCAAATAATTAAATAAAGCAAATTCTTGCAGATGGCTTTTATTTGTGGTTGTTTTTAAATTGTTATAATATAAAAAAAATTCTAGATACAATTTTTAAATGAATTAAGAAAATATATTTCAGCTCCTCTTGTTTAATTTTTGTAACCTGTTTTTTTTTACTACGCGATTAAAAATAATTAAAATTGTGGGTTCGANTTTTTTACTACGTGATTAAAAATAATTAAAATTGTGGTTTCTACAATGTAACTATACAGAAACTGTGGACTCTGTGCCATTAAAGGTGATTCCTGCAAGTTAACCAGTGCTAAAATAAAACATTAACGGCAAGTAGAGACCCGAAAGTTTCGCGGATTCATTCGGTAATAAGCTAGACTCCACAATTGTTTGTGCACTTGAGGTTCAATTAGTTGTTCGTTGGCTGTTGCTCTAATTTAACCACTGACTAGGTAGCACAGGATTAGGTCCTTGTTATTCCTACAGGTTCGGTATTGGTTGAAAGCCGTCCGGGGCGTGTCTAACAAGCTGTGGGCCAATAGAAGCGAAACTCCATGGTAAATGCGAAAACAGCTTAACTTGTCCTTAAATGAAATCGCGAAATTTTCGGGTCTCTAACTGCAAGTTAAACATTGTCAGCAAAAAAAAAAACATGGAAATTAATTAGTTTGCTAACGAGCGGCCTTGAAGACGTATACACGACGTACATCGGCGGGGAGTTCTCGGCGGCCGATGCCGCAGGACTCGAACCCAGCGCCCCGGCGAGCTGCGCCGCGGACGAAAGGGGCGGCAATCAACAGCGGATGGCGACGATGTTTATTCATCAAGAGTAACGACATCACGCCGCGCGGCGCCATTGGTATTCGCGGCGGCCTCGCCTAATACGGCCGACAACCGGTCATCAGCCGCGATTACGGCCGGCCATTACGCCGCTTGTGCACACAGCCGCGGTTCTCGAGCTCCGCCACGTTTTCGCGTCGCCGGCCGGCCCCTTGTCGGCGGTAATTGCCCCTCGCACTCCACCGTCCATTGAGTTAAATCAGAACCCGAGAGCTGACCCGGCGCCGTTACTTGTCGACACGTGCCTCGCGTCCCTGATGGAGCAGTCACACGCCTACACAGTTCACTCGTAACAAACACTGAAATTACTACCTATAATAGAAATTTGTTTGCTCGTATGTACGTTCTCCATACAATTCCACGTTTGACGGATCTGGACCAAATTTGGCAGGTATGCCCTTTAGTACCCACTTAAAATAATGTGGAGGCCAAAATTGGCTCCGGCCTCCCCGTTGGGCCCGAAATCCCAAAAAACGGGATCGTGTATATCTCATTCACGACTTCCATACCTTTCCGACGCTAAATGTTACTATCCGTTAAGGGCTGTCCTATAGTCGGATGGGACCACGGTGGCTGAGCGGTTAGCCTGCTCGCCTGTTTTTTTAGTGTTCTGAGTTGCGTTTGTCGAAAGAACAGTTAAATTACTGAATATGTATGTATCTACAGTAGCAGATCATGTTATGGTATCTGATAGAAAGTCTGTGACTAACAGGTAAAATCACCCACCACGTTTGATGTTTTTGCTTTTCACTTAATTTAAAAGTGTTATTTACGCCTCTCTGCAAAACGAACGGACAAAGCCTGCGTACTCATGATTATGGCTTAAATAATAAAACAGCTTACAAAATTACAAACAATTATTCACGACTCTGCAATCAGTGACAGGTGACATAACAAATTATTCAAATTTGCTTAAATGTCCCAACTAATTTTGGAATGAAGGAAGACGCCGTTGAACCACGGTCTCAGGAAAACGTTACACGGTGCAAGAAAGGGGGAACGCAGACTCTAAATCCCAAAGAACGGGAAAAGTTACCGAGTTACTTTATTATTTTCTGTTAATAAAGGTGGTGGGTTTCATGATTCTCCTTTTACGATGAGTAGTCCCACATGTGCGTGGGTAGCAACGGCATTCAACTGATCCTTGCTTGAAATTTAACAGGTCTAGCCAGTACTTCGAAAACAGAACATAATGAAAAATGCAGCAAACTTCCACGGCGTAAATAGTTTCAACAATTTTCTAAGTTTTTTTCTTCTCCTTGACGTTACTGTTATTGTTAGAAAATTATGTTGCCCTCTCAAGACTTTCTTAGCTACTTTTATTCATACTACTGCTCCTCAGGGGGGCGTTACAAAACGTTACTCCGAGAGTAGAGTAAAGTAAAGTAACAGAGAAGTAACTGCCGAGGAAAGCAAAAGTGAACTTGGTTTTGGAACGAGCTTGATGTAAATAGCATTTTGTGTTTACAAATATGTACTGACTAAGCAACCAATGTTAATTCCAAATTATGCTTGTTCATTTTCCCAAATTATTTCTTTTTCAAAATATTAGTTATTGCATAAAAAGCTTTACTTGCGATAAATGAACCATAAACATTCCATATAAAAATATAACCTTTTTCAAAGTTAAGTATTAAATAAAAATACGAATTTAATCACTCGTCATTTGTAATTTTCCCGCGTGTGTCTTTAAAAAGAATGTCCACATTTCTTTTAATTTGTTTAATTCTACTAAACTTTCCGCCATTTTCAGTTTATCTCTCGTTACTCGCTGAAATTGTGCGTGTAAAAGTGTTACTCTTGCAAGATGCTCAGAGTAACTACTCTGCAGTTTTGGGACACTGCCGAGAGCGAGTAAAACATTTACTCAAAGTGTTTTGGAACGCCGCCCTTGTACTGTTATTTTTGCCATCGCTACTTACCTTGGAGTCACTATAGAGTCACATGTATTTCCGCGTATATCCTGTAGTGTCACAAGTAGGTAATTATTCAAAGTGAATAAAACAGCATCTTACATACCACTAATTACAGCTGGGCAGACGCCAGCAAAATGGCGTCACCAGCCAGCAAAATGTTTGGAACACCGTTAGCCAATCAGCGCCTGGTAACCTACTAGTCAGCCGGCAGCCCAGCCAATAGGCAACCTTTCGCAGCCCGCAGTAGCTAATTACACAGGCTTACTCAGCTAAAATGTTCACGCCAAATATCTTCCGAACCGCTGAAGGTATCGAAATTTTGATCTCGAATTCGTGAATGTCACTACGGGGCTCACAAGACACGTATATATATGTTCCAAGATGTAATTAATATCTGAAATAATGATACCAATTTTAGTTTTTTAAACGGGAATATACTCATTTTTCCCAATAGCATAACATGTCATTAAGCGGCGAGTTCAGTGGGGTGATTATTTTGAAAATAATACGAGCACACACACACGCCAACATACACACACATATATATATATATATATGTGTATATAATGGCAATGGGTTGTTAAATATGTATGTATTTTACCGTAGCTGTGATGGGGTAGGCTTTTTCATCCGCTGGGAGATATTGCATTGATATGGACTGTGAAACACACACGATTGTTCGGTAAATTAATTGTAATTAAGGTATACACATAAAATTAAACACATGTTTTATTTGTCTGTAACATCAACAACACCAATTAACAACCTTTCGCATGTGTTTGATACCTGTGTTAACTGTATCGCTAGCTCGTGCGTTGCCTGTGTAGGAACACTCCACTGTACATCGCAGATCCCAGCGTATGATGCAACCTACCCTGCCACAGGTACAGTCGAATGCATACACCTATGAACACTCCCGTATATCTCACGAAGTGCTCGTCAGGTTTTCAAATTAATCACGTCACTGAACTCGTCTCTTAATGACATGTTATGCTATTGGGAGAAATGGGCTTGTTCCCATTTAACCCTTTCAGGCCCACTTTAATTTACGTTTCCAGGTGTTACAAACAAAAAAAATTGTGATGCGTGCTGTACTTAAGTCGACACAATACTTGTTTCTTTGTCACAGCCAATGAGCTGTAGGCTGTATGTTCGACTACAGTTATATGAACCAATTATTGCCTGGACCAGTAAGAAGGATTGCGAATAATTTACCCACAGGTAAGATCATTGGTCATTGAGCTTCGCAGTGTACAGTACTGACCAAAAATTATCTGCACGTGCGTAATGTGCACAAATGTGTACACTGGGTCTAAATGGGTTGAAAAACTAAAGATGATATCGATATCTTAGTACTTAATTACAACTCGAAACAGACATAAATGGTGTCTTGTGAGCCCCGTAGTTCCGTTCACGAATTCTAAATGGAAATTGCGAAACCTTCAGCGATTCGGAAGATATTCGCGGTGAACATCTCAGCTAAACAATGCGGTATATAAGGCCCGTATCAGGGCATCGCGCAGCCAATCAGCGAGTGGGTACGCCCACGTCAAATGAACCGCCACACCATCTAACTTCTGTAAACTTACTTAAGATGTGCCAATGGTACCCCGACCTCCAGACATACACCCTAGCGAAACGGCCTGGCTGCGGAACGTCGTTTGTCCAGTCAGTGCCGAGATAAGGCTTCGCCAGGAACTAGCAGAACAAACAGGCATTTGAAGCAGCACGGTGCGGCCTGTCAGTCAGACCTAAGACACATTTCCAGAGCACGAGGCAACCAATCAACAACTTGATACGATTACACTCTAAAGATCAGTAAGTGTTTCGATCAGTGAAATGCCACTCTCTGGAAATTCATCGTGCACTTCGGGGTCTGAATTTAAAACGGGTTCTATTACAAATATGTTTTTGAAGGCTTAACATGCATCAACGTACTTTAATATTTTTTTCAGTTGGCTAGGTAATGCTTTAATGACAACAGTAATACAACGCTTAAGAATGAGAAAGTGAAAAAAAAATTGTTAAGTGGCTCAGCGAACACAATGTCTTGTTAGTCTTGTTACTTATGTGAGGACACTTTAACTGGCACACTGTCAGCTCTCTTTTCTATTGGCTAACAGCCAACTAAATAAACATTATACAGCATTGTCTGTATGTGCGGTGCACTTAATATCAGTGAAACTTTGATAGGCTGGTATCCTTGTGATATTGAGCGATTTATATATATCCCGAACTTATTACCAGTTCTTCGGTGCGATTTTCTAGCTCAGTAATAAAGATGAACGCGCATTCCGCCGACTTTCCCCTACTGTGAATATTCTACTTGGAAAATTTTCGCTCAAAATTACACTTTGCCAATGCGATGAAATTTCAAAACTCTCTTACGTGAAGTTGTATAGTTGTACTCACAATAAGCGCAGAATAACCATCCGTAAACTTGTGAAACAAGTTTGTAATACAGGCTAACAGTCTCGTCGAGTTCGTAGGCTGTAGGTTGGTCGGCTTTCACTCTTAAGGCTCTTCGATCCAATTTTTCTTCAAATTACTTTCAATTTTTATTGAACTCAATTCATTGAATGCTATATGACGTCGTAGAATTGTCATAACCACTACCATTTTATCTTTAATTTTCTTGAATTTCTAGTTTTAGTTCAAGATTTTCGTTTTGAGCATTTTATACTGTATATTATTGAATCCAAAATTTCAATCTCTCATCACAGCATTCCAGACAGTATTAACAGATATAATCTCATAATAATAGAGTTGTGTACACACATTTAAAGTTTTTACGAAATAAGGATGCATATTTTTTAAAATAAAAAGTACAATAAAATTTTTAAAAAAATTGTTGGGGTTTAACCAATTATTTTCGTGTTGTGCATGAATCTTAAACACTTATAAAAATTTTGTTTTGGTATTTTTAAACTTGTTTCATTAAAAAGTTTGTGATACATTTTAACGTGGGGACTTGAAAACTTATTGAATGCAATTAATTGAAAGTCAAATGAAGTGATTTTTCAGATCAATAAATTGAATTCGAGTAATTGAATTCAATAAATATTTGATCGTGTGAAAGGGCCTTTAGACGTATCCTTCGTAAATAAGTAGATCCTCCGCGTGCATTGAACCTGTGAGAACGTGGGGACATCAGTGTCACTGCTAGTAGATAGAGGGATAATAAATGAACGTGGATAAAGGAAACAGAAAAAAATGTTTCCTTTCCAGGGCTATTCTATACAGCGTTCCCTTTTAGTCTCTTTTACGTAATGTAATTCTTTGGGAAGACGTCAAACAGCTTGGCACATCCTCATTTATAAGATAGTTAATACTCGAACGGAAAATAATTTGTGTTGCCTTGNAGACGTCAAACAGCTTGGCACATCCTCATTTATAAGATAGTTAATACTCGAACGGAAAATAATTTGTGTTGCCTTGGCTGAAAACCAAATACTCTTTATCAGTCACTTAGTTGAGTAGAGCCGTATCCTGAACGCCAGAGGTAAAAACCACTCGAATGACTAGGAACAGTATGGCACTTTGAATGATAACCAGGGGCAGTTATATTTCGCGAAAAGAATTCGATACAAGATACAGTCCAAAGCACTGTATGGTCGTCCAGCTTCTTTGATTGGCTAAACAATGTTCTGGCCCCTGTTTGCGCACGAATCACGAAGGCTCAGTGTCGGAGATACTTAGTCCTGAGTGGCTTGGTCAAAGACGGACACGGCACCAGCAGCCAATGGAGGTATAAAAACTTCTGAGTTGTGTATATAGTATTGAAGTCTACTTTGTGCTCCGATTTTTACGCGAAAAGTCACTGGCCCTAATGANAGTTGTGTATATAGTATTGAAGTCTACTTTGTGCTCCGATTTTTACGCGAAAAGTCACTGGCCCTAATGATAACCATTAGCTTATTTTGAAGCTTATGTTCTGAAAGTTTTCTTGTGTAGGTAGGCCTATATCAAATATTTCTGTGACCGTAAGTCAACACAGCATAAATACGGTAACATAAATGAATACGTGCTTCGCTTAGTTACGTCCTCCTGGCACCGTAAAACTCGCGGAGTCGTTCTGTTCGATTCTTGCGTTTATTTAACTCATACCAATGCTAATTTCCGTCGTAAAGTGGTTACTAACGAATACACGTAAGCAGCCATCCGACGTAAATGTGAAAGTCGTTCCCATAAGAGTACTCGCGTGCTTAGCAAAACACGATATCCAGCAACGNCATCCGACGTAAATGTGAAAGTCGTTCCCATAAGAGTACTCGCGTGCTTAGCAAAACACGATATCCAGCAACGCAACTGCTGGTATACTCTATTCACGGTTTCTTCACACTTTTCGAATCAAACCTTTGAAAAATCACCCCGTGTATCACTTTTTTAAATTCCTTCCTATATTTGCCGTGTATCACAAGCGTTTTATACTTATGCTAACATAAAAGTACCTATTTGTCGTTACATTCAACTTTTACTTATATTTTGTGTATAAATTATGATATTTAATCTATATTTAATATGAATAAAAACAGGGACAAAATAAGTGTGATGGTAATTAGTTCTTATGCAAAATTGTATTACACTGCAGAGTGCGCACGAATGCGGTGCGTTGCCCCTTTGGTAAAATTTTCTGGACTCAGTTAAGCTTCGTTTGTATTGTGGAAGTAGAACTTTAGAAGGGCTTCAAAAAAGTGAGAAGTAACCGTGAATGGCCTATATCCCTCATTATAGTGTAACATTCATATATTTTAGTTGTGTAAAATATATTTACAGTTTATTTTCTGATAATTTAAATTTACTCAAAAGTTAGCGTGATACACCGCCCAGCCTACAATTCTTGCTATTCGGAGGGTTGTGCACACGCGCACGAGATCTGTGTGTTTCGTCCGCAGACTGCAAAGACGAGTTGTACTGAAACGTGCCTTCTTGCCCAATTTTCACAATGATAGTTGCGAATTGCGAGAGGAACAATTAAAAATCACATGATCGAAATTTGAACAGAGACGTTTTTTAACATTTGCTTTTTCAACGGACCTGCGCGTTTATGATAAAAATATAAAAATTCTGTGCCTAAGAGTTCCCCCTGCGTGCGTTTATTTTGCGTGTTTCGATGCGTCGAAACACGTGAGCCTCTACGCGCGATGCCCTCAACTGGCGTGCAGTCTTTCCGTCGGCGACGCGCGGCACGCTAATAAAGATCAAATATTGTGCTTGTCTAAAGACTATCCAGAAGTTTCTGTGCAGAAAATCTAGCAGCTGCGTTTCAAAGCATGTTTCTGTACAAACAGAGGGTTGACCTTAGTCCAAGCTACTCGATTTAGAGACGGTTTCACTCTATTTTATCTGATTTGCTGTGCCGTATTGTAGAAAGCTTCTATTGTATAAGCTAGAATCTGGTTAAGTCCCTATTATAGAATAGATAAGTACACAGCTGCGAAACTGCGTGGCGGTTCTTTTGATGTGAGGGGCCGCGGTGGTGTAGTGGTCAGATTACCCGCCTTCCACGTAGGCGAACTGGGTTCTATTCCCGGCAGGTTCGCCCCCGGATTTTTGCATGTGGTAATCGTGCCGGACGATGCCGCTGGTCGGCGGGTTTTCTCGGAGATCTCCCGTTTCCCCCGCCCTTCAATTCTGGCGCTGCTCCATATCCACCTCATTTCATCCTCATCGGCTCTCAAGACTTCGATGTTAAGGTCCGCCCAAATCCCTCCACATTTTTAATGTGGGCATACCCATTCTCCGATCGGCCGCGCAGAGCTCTGGGAACGGGCCTTGTGTCTGATTCGCTACTGCGTGTAGCGAAATGTTCCCTATTGGTTGAGCTGTCAGCCTGCTAGTACGTTGTCAGGCGTCGATTGGCGAACGTCGTCCCGAAATATTACTGGTCAGTGACGCCATTTTCCTGGCCTGTGCGGCTGGAGTTAGCAGTATATGAGGCTGTTTCACCTTTGCATAGTTAACCTACTCTATGGTCGTAATGCGCCGCATCTACTACGGCATAATGCGACGGTTATGTATTTTTTTTAGAAATACACACAAAAAGACTGTGATAACACAGTTTTAGGCAGTTTTGTCGGTACAGGGCGTTCACTGTAAAATGAGCACTTTTGAAAGACTTGCTTAATATCTACGTGTACGAATATAGTGTATCCTTTCGCCGTGAGTAAAATTAACATTACAATTGCATGCTCACTTTATTAATGCTTTGGTCAAGTGAAACTGGGAAATTATTAGAAAAGTAAAAATTTGAAAATTTTTTGAGACATTGAAAAAAGAAGAAAGCAAAATAAATAATTTACGTTTTCACAGATGTTTGCCTAATACTTTTAGTTCATCGTTAAGATTTGGCACTACTTTCCCTTTATTGTTACTAACTTTACTGGGCGTATGCCACTCAGTCCGCCCGTTAAAATTTATGCCGGTAGGAGCAGAGACATTTTCCAAAGGTTTATTTCAAAAGTGCTCATTTTATCGTGAACAGCCTTTAGATCGTAGAAAAGTCCCTATTTATCTCCCGTCTTTGACACTAGTATGCAAAATTACTGACTTCAACCGAAAAAGCACGACGTCATCAGACAACGAAACTGCTGTTCATTTTCTTTTCTGCCGTGCTCGTTTAACATTCGGCTCTGGGTAATTTTCGTGCCGGGACTAATTGTTGGTTTTGTGGAAGGAGGCGGAGACGAAGAGGTGTTGTTTTTCCTGACTTGAAGCGCCTAGGAGCCTGGAATTTCTCGTGCGCCGAAGATAACGCGAGGAGGTTGAGTGGCGCGCCTGGAGCGGGGACGAGTCTCGTAGTTAGTGTAATGGCCGCTAAGTGGCGGGCTCCTCCGACAAGATGGCCGCCTCTCCCCGTGCCGGGCCTCGCGGTATGCTTATGTGCGGCGCCGGGGCAGTACCCATTGTCCCGTGATTAACGGCAACCTTAATCCGCCTTAACACTTCTTCAGCCTTTGCCGCACTCTAAACCCTTATCAGTTTCATCAGACTGTGAAATGCCAGTAACTGAATGTCAGTTTAAAATAAAACTGCCGCCGATTAGCGAATTAGTGTAATGAACTGAAAAAAAAGTGCCGTTACTGGAATGCAGCGTAAATCACGGGAAGATTTAACCATTTTCCGCCATAAGTTACGTAGTTGATTTAACGAATTGTTTCGCACGACACGTTATACATACTAAATTCTCCAGCTTTATCAAGTTGGCATAGCTTCATGGCCTTTATTAATTTTTCACTAGTAACTGCTGGGAAGAAATGCGTGATTTTTCCTTGCAGGCGATTACGGAAGTAAAGCAACTCACAATAATCAAGCAATACCAACTTTATAAAATGTACGAAGCAATGTCCTGTGACCCGTCATTCCATATAATATCTGTATCGCAGGCTGTTGCGATAATTATAAAAATCCTAGATGTCAGTGGTGGCTGATTCAATACACATAATTACAAATGATAGGCTTATATTTCAACTTCTATTATTAAGAAGTGGAAATAATTTTTTTTTGTTCCTAAAATACAAATGTAATGCGTAATGAAGATAAGAGAAGAAAACTATTTTCGAAATACAATTCGTGTAAAATCAAGTTGCAACTTGCTGGCACGGAGGCACGAATTCACAACCGTTGTGTTACAACCCCGCATCTTTAACCACATGATCAACTTGACTTACGAATTAAGCGTCTGTTTTCACTATTGATACATGAGATACTTAGTAAAAGTGAAAAACCAGTCGGATTAACAACCACGAATAGTAAATGGGCAATCTCGTACTTCTGAATTTACTGCATTTTGACAAACATATTATAACAATTTATCTAAGTCGTGGGCTTAGCGAGGTTCTTCAAGGGATGAAGATCTTAGTTAAATAACATATTTAATAATAATTTCCTAATTTATTTACAACTACAAAAAAAATACTCTTGACTCCACAATAAATGTTTATACCTTCTTATTTACAATTAATTAGTTTAATCAACACAATTTACAATCACCTCAAAGAAATCGATGCAATAAAATAACTAAAATCAGACAATAAACAGTTTAACAAATCTATTGAATTATTTTACAAATGATATGTCCAAGTTTGACAGTTCCAATATTTGCAATAATGTCCATATCACACAATCATACAGTCCCACCTTAATTCAGTTCACATTCCACCAGTCCGGAATATTCTAGAGTCCTGCGAGCGCCCCCATGAACAGTAGCTCTCTACTCGTCGCGTACCACGCCCTCTCGTCCGTCCACGCTGTATAAACACTCTTCTGCCGTCGTCTCACACCCGCTGCCGTCTTACGTTCTCTCCGCTAATGCCCCTCTCTGAACCAGACTCAGCCAGAATACGCACTTCGGCCCGATGGCTACCACAAAGACTGCCTATCCTCTGGTTGCGGTGGTTTTTATATTGTCGTCGGTCATTGCCCAGGAATTTCTCCAAATGCCGCGTTCCGCAGNGTCCGTCCACGCTGTATTAACACTCTTCTGCCGTCGTCTCACACCCGCTGCCGTCTTACGTTCTCTCCGCTAATGCCCCTCTCTGAACCAGACTTAGCCAGATTACGCACTTCGGCCCGATGGCTACTACAAAGACTGCCTATCCTCTGGTTGCGGTGGTTTTTATGTTGTCGTCGGTCATTGCCCAGGAATTTCTCCAAATGCCGCGTTCCGCAGAGAGACATGATTACCAGAAAATTCTTGCTCATCCTCCCAAGTCGCTGACTCCCCTGGTGGGGAGAGGAGGGGCTGTGACGCTAGTCAGATCAGCTGTCAATCATTTTCCCGGACGCAGAACGATGGAGCAGCGAGATGGTCTCCCTGGGGGAAGGGGGAGGGTCAAGGTGGATCAATACCCACAGCGGCGGGACCACGTGCAACCAGGTTACACGGCGCACGCATCCAGTGCGGGAGTCCGCGCGTAACACTGTGGTAGAAATTAAGTTTTTTTCTTTAAAAAAAAAAAATCCAAATGTAGCATTTGAACAGTAGGTAATAAACATTTCCATTGCGCCACGTGTTCTTTCCTTAAAATGTTTCTTTATTTCGTTTCTGTCAACTTACCTGCTGTATGCCTCTAGGCTCCCGACAGCTGGGGCGATGTTTTTGCAACGCGTAGTACATTCTTGCGTTTTGCGGCGGGCACTCGTAAAGCCGCA
>NQII01001403.1:774981-796405 GCA_002778355.1 Clitarchus hookeri
CGCAACCTGCCGTGGCCGTTACACGCTCGCCGGTGCGGCAACCGCTCGTCGGAATTAACGACGCTTGCGGGGTGGGAGGTCAACGTGGCCGCCGCCGCCGCCGGTAACATTCGAGACCCGGCGGTACCCGCGAAGGCGAGCTGGCCTCAGGTCGACCGAGTCCTCTTCCAACCCCTGGAATGCAGACACCTGCAAGCTCCGCGCCCGGCCAGCCGGCCCGTAAAAATAAACACGCCAGCGACCGGTAATATGACACGCAGCGAGACGTCACGACGGCTAACTGGCCGGCAAGGACGACCGGCGGACACGCCGAAGAGAACGACAACTCTCTGCCAGTGGCGTACACGCGATATTCTTGCTCGGGGTGTTCCCGGGCTTGTTCTCAACCACAATTCTGTTTAGTTCTTACAGACATATTGGTTGTTCCCTTTCTGTACTTCCATTTAACTTTTTGAATTAGCATTGCGTGTCCTTTATCTATACATATTATAAAACTAAACGTCTCTCTGTCTGTCTGTCAGTGCGCCTATCACTCGAGAACCACTTATCCGATTTACGTGGTTTTTAAAAATACATAACTATGTTCTCTGACCAGGTTTTAGTATATATTTTGTTACGTAAAGTAACATAAGGAATACGCAGTGACGATAATAGTTAATCAAGTCGGAAAAAAGTGTTTGCCGCCAGCGCGCTCTCTTGCAATACGCTATCTAAACCAATTCCCGCCTATAATTTAAGAGACATGAAAGGTTTTGTGAAAAAGAAATTTTTTTCGCGAGTCGGTTGACCGTACGCGGACATGGAGAGCCATGGCGGCAGCGGGGTGGGATCTCGGAAGGGGGAAGGGGGGGGAGTGTAACACGAGTCGCCTGCGCTCGGCCGGCGCTCAGTCGGCTCGCGTCGTTAGTAACAAACTAATCACGTTCGAGCATCTACGTGTATTTATTGCGAGTCCGCTGCGAATTTTGATTTCGATTATTTATTTTTAAAAAAAAACCTAAACAATAATTTTGTAGTCCACGCGAGCGGAGCCGCAGGCACAGCTAGTATTTGAATATATATTATAAAAAATATCTCTAACGCCTCGCAGTTTTTACAACTCTGTGTCTATTTTTTGAAAATAGGGGTGCCAATATGCACAATTTTCAGACGCCAACATTTCTTTAGAGGTTATGGTCTCTAAACTCTTTAATTTTTTGGATAGAGTACTGCGACANAATTTTCAGACGCCAACATTTCTTTAGAGGTTATGGTCTCTAAACTCTTTAATTTTTTGGATAGAGTACTGCGACAGACAAAAATAAATTTTCATCTAGGTGAATTAAAGTTTGTTGGTCGTAGCATATATTTAATTCCACACACACACACAAAATGACAAAAGGCTTGGCGGTTGTATTTTGGTGTGGGTGTATCCGTTCTCCAATTGGCTGCCTGAAGCTCTGGGAATCGACCTCGTGTCTAATTTTCTACTGTGTGCTGCGGAATGTCGGCTGGCGGGTCGGTTACCAAACGCTGATTTGCGAACGGCGTTCCGATATGTTGCTGACCAGTGCCGCCATGTTGCTCGCGCGTGCGGCTGGGTTTTGCGGAATAAGCGGCTGTTTCATCTCTGCATCCGCAAGTACTCTGGGGTAGATAGAATATGGGATAAAGTACATATGATAGCGGCGCGGGAACCACTCTTCGTGTTCCAACACACCTGCGAACTTCAGTCACACACACACGCCAGCAAAATGGCGTCACTGGCCAGCAAAATGTCGGACCGCCGTTCACCAATCAGCGCCAGCTGGCAGCTCAACCAATATGGACCTTTCGCTCGCAACACACAGTAGCCAAAGGAACAGCCACGTCATTTCGTCTCTGTGTACTTTTCTACTCTATGTGGCAGCGAGTATTATCTGATGCAGACTGGCGCGCTTATCAGAGGATCCCGTGCGGGTTCGAGTCCCGGAACGTGAACCCGTGGAAGGGGGAGGACTAAACCTCTTCCCCCACCTCGACGGTCCGCCTTTGCAAAGCGCCCTCGGCAGTCACGACGAGTCGTTACCTCGCGGCATGCCGTCGCTAATCTCAGCGGAACATCTGATTATTTTCTTTTCACGCTGGGTAATTCTCCCCCCCCCCCTCTTTTCCATCACAAAATCCTCCTTTCCAAAGTCTCTGGAATGCCCTTTCTCATCCGTGAGGCGATTCCACATAGTCATTGCCCGCGTGTTCGCCAATCAGCGCCTGGTATCTTACTCGTCAGCCGGCAGCCCTGCCAATGGAGAATCTTTCTCATTACGCAGTAGTCACCCAAAAACAAGGCCCGTACCCCCGGGAGCCTTGCGTAGCCAATCAGGGAATGGGTTTGGACTCATCAAAGGAACAGCCTCGCCATTTAACCGTTGTGTACTTATCTACTATGTGGCGGGAACGTCTCTCCGTTGCTTCTTCTAGACTCTAGAGGATATTCTGTGCGACTGAACTGAAGCGATAAGGTAGGCCAAATGGAGTTTGGCACCACTGACAGCTGAAATTATTTCGAGAGCATCAGCCAATAGGAAGAATTTTAATTGGTTATATGAAGCCCCCTTTACTTTCTGGTTATTTTCCAGTTGATTGCTGCGTGAAAGGAAAATGAGAAGTGGAGACAGTGGCCTGCAGTGAAGTGTTGCAAAGCAAGCTGGTGCTTGCTCAGTGCTGTACACACTCGGCGCTTGCAGCAGGAACCAGTAACCAGAGCTGGAGCCGGGAGAACCTGGCAGTATTACGGCCACTCACGAGAGAGCGGCGGGGCACCCATTACACAATCTGTGACGTCAGCTGCACTACTACGTTTAAGGCGCCCGTCTACCTGGAACTTTTTCCCACGTTTAGGCCCAGAAGCGCGGGAGCGATAAGGGTGACACTGCCACGCGCATCAAGTTCGCCATCGCCGCTAAGCGCAAGGCTCTGAACTGGCGTGCAGTGTTCTCGTCGTGCTGCGTGTACCTATGGGACTTTCAGCGGTGACCATATTATTTTATTAGTGGGAAGTCTTTAGGAAGGTTCAGTGCAGGCCCCTATAGTAGTTTTGTATGTATCTGATGCGTGCATTTTGAGCTACAGCGCCTTGGAAAGGCCGTTTTTAGCGGTTTTGGAGTACTCTGAATTGATGTTTCTAACGTACGTGATATTTTGAAAGTACTTAACAGCTCTCGTCTGAAGTGTGTGTTCTTTTCGTAGATCAGCACGTTGGACGCACGCTTAATAGTTTCTTTGAAAAACGTGTATTTCGAACACTCTGCAACGTAGTTCAAGCGCTAGGTAGGCGGGCGCCTTAAGTTGGCCGATGTGTAAACTAGCAAACGATTAGGTATAGCACAGAGTAAAACACAGCTTACCTTGTGACAGTTCACCACACACCGCTGGGTGGGGCAACTTCTAAACTAAACGAAAACTTACAGCCGAAGGCTGTGCCAAGGCTTTCCCGATATTCGAATCCGACATTCGCAGTCCCGTAAGTACTGCCGGTGAAAATAAACGTGTTACCACTACGCCATGTGGTTATTCCTCAATGTCAAGCGATTTTGTTGGCACGGAAATCTTGTTATAGACATTTTAAATTTTGGTTTAACCCTTTTGCGTCCAGCACCAAAACTGTCGGTTGTGTTGCATGTTAATAAAGTGTGTATTCGTAAACGTACTTACGATTTTATAACGCTCCCGTTCATTTTAAGATATAAAAAAATATCTTCCATGGTGATAGGAATTGTTGGCAGTAATGATTAGCGAAGCAAACGTCTTGATTACGACACAATTTCAGCAACGCAAATTTTATCATTTTTATAACTGAACCGAATGTATATAAAATCAGTTATTAAAATCATCTCTGACATTAGTACCAATATTTTTTATAGGTCTATACAACCAAAGTAATTATTGTGATTTCCCTATTTTACTGAAGTTGTCTTGTGAAATGCGCTTTCTGGAGCATCCAGACTGTCAATACGCTTACATTTTAGTTTAATAAAATAGCCTGTAATTATTATTTTAAAGTTTATATAAAGTAAGTTCTAGCAAAGTATCTTACAGTGTTACAAAATTTGTGTTTTCTTCTATTATGTTTAACATAAGTCGTCGATTTGTGACAATTATTTTTAATGCCGCATGTTGTACAGTCGAGTTGTGGTGCTCTCTAATTCTACAATAAGTACTCTTACCTGTGTTGAAGGAAGTGCAACCTAGACCACAGATTAGATAAGCATACAGTTGCGAAATGGTGTAGCGGTTCCTTTGATGTGGGCGAATCTATTCTCTGATTGGGTGCGCGNACAGTGTTACAAAATTTGTGTTTTCTTCTATTATGTTTAACATAAGTCGTCGATTTGTGACAATTATTTTTAATGTCGCATGTTGTACAGTCGAGTTGTGGTGCTCTCTAGTTCTACAATAAGTACTCTTACCTGTGTTGAAGGAAGTGCAACCTAGACCACAGAGTAGATAAGCATACAGTTGCGAAATGGTGTAGCGGTTCCTTTGATGTGGGCGAATCTATTCTCTGATTGGGTGCGCGNTAGATAAGCATACAGTTGCGAAATGGTGTAGCGGTTCCTTTGATGTGGGCGAATCTATTCTCTGATTGGGTGCGCGAGCCTCTGAGAAAGGTTCTTGCTTCTGATTGGTCACTGCATGCTGCGGAAGTTTCCCTATTGTCTGGGCTGCTAGTTGACGAGTGGGTTAGCAGCTGCCGGCTGGCGAACGGCGTTGGAACATTTTGCTGGCGTGTGCGGCTGGAGTTGCCTCCGTAGTTCTCATATGCCTCTCGTTGTAAGCAGTTGTTTCTATTTCTCTTTTAAAAAAACTTGGATTATTTGTATGTATAGACAGGTGTTTTTCGTTTCGCGAAGATATTTATGGCCATGCTAGACTTCAATATCCTACGTCAACAACCACGACTTCCTGTGGTTATTGGCCTCGTGTCTACGTGAGAAGACATGTTCTTATCTGACTGGGCCAATCGTNACAACCACGACTTCCTGTGGTTATTGGCCTCGTGTCTACGTGAGAAGACATGTTCTTATCTGACTGGGCCAATCGTAATAAAGTATTCCGATATTGAACGCCCATGATTAGCGGACATACACTTGAGGCACGTGAAATTTAAAATCATTCAACCACAAACGTGCATATGAACAAAATTGTTTTGGAGTACAAGTGGTCCTGAAATCGTTTCGTGAAAAACACTGTCCTTAATTATTTGAATTTCAATCTTTTTTCAGGGCAGAAATCAAAGTTGATGTTTTGTTGCCAATTCAAAAAATTCTGTTAGCAAAAATCGCTGTAAGTAGCCTTCGGTTTTCTATATTTCTTCGCCTGTAAAACAGTGTTTTGAACTTTAACGACAATGGTCTCTCTTTTCTGAACAGAGCGATATACTGTACGCTCCAGAAGTGCTGGCGGCTCGTCCCGCAGATGCTTGCGCTTGGGCCAACGGCACGGCCCAGCCTGGGGCAGCTGATGTTAGTGACGGCCCGGCTGCGTACTAACCGTTACAAAAAGGCGCGCATCATCAAATGCGCAATTGATTATACGGGGACCAATGTTTTTTAGCACGGCATTCAGGTCGCGACAGGCTGCGCGCAGCTTCCTCTCCCTTCGCCGGCCGCACCACACTCCTCGTGAATTCACCCGCCAGTATTTGTGGCGCTAACAGTATTAAAACCTCACGATCTCCTCTTAAAATTCTGAGAAAACAGAACACCCGCGAAGCTTGTTTATGCTATTTTCCAGTTCCGTCTACTTCCGTACGGGATATTGAGACGTTAAAAATATTTTACTCCATTAAGAGCGTGCATCACATGCCAGTCAAATCAGTCGTGCAGTCTGTCAGGACCCTGAGGATTATGCAGGCATTGTTGCACGTTAATCATTTTCGATCGAACAGTAAAGGAGGTATGGTGTTTATGAAGGGTCCTAGTGTTCAATAATGTTGGAAAATTAATTGAGAATTCTATAAAAACTGCATTAAAAATGNGTGTTTATGAAGGGTCCTAGTGTTCAATAATGTTGGAAAATTAATTGAGAATTCTATAAAAACTGCATTAAAAATTCCGTTTTCCGACCATTTGAAATGGCTTTAAAAATAAGCATCGTTCACAAATCTCCATTACGTCCTAATAGGACCAACCTTCCGTTACTAACAAGTAACTTTGTCACTTTGCCCTGCATAGTCACCGTGGAAATATTTCCAGTAATCATTGGAGAATGAGCGAACTACACACACTTGTAGCATATTGGAAGTNGTGTTTATGAAGGGTCCTAGTGTTCAATAATGTTGGAAAATTAATTGAGAATTCTATAAAAACTGCATTAAAAATGCCGTTTTCCGACCATTTGAAATGGCTTTAAAAATAAGCATCGTTCACAAATCTCCATTACGTCCTAATAGGACCAACCTTCCGTTACTAACAAGTAACTTTGTCACTTTGCCCTACATAGTCACCGTGGAAATATTTCCAGTAATCATTGGAGAATGAGCGAACTACACACACTTGTAGCATATTGGAGGTGCACAGAACAGAAATGCTGCAAGCTGATGACTCGGAGCGACTTGCCGCTTGGTACCGTAAACTGGAGTGCTAAACTGATNGTGAGAAAATGGCGAGCCCGCGCGCCCGCAGCTCCCTGCACGTCGCGCAAAATCTCTCCCTCTTACCAACCCCCTCCGCACGCAATCCGGACCATTCCCACCTATCGCGCAGATTCCAGTTTCGCACGGTTCCCGAGAGGTGGCGTGCGCCCCGGCGCGCTCGGGGGGTAAAAAAGAAAACCGGCACTGTCA
This sequence comes from Clitarchus hookeri, assembly GCA_002778355.1. NCBI lineage: Eukaryota > Metazoa > Arthropoda > Insecta > Phasmatodea > Phasmatidae > Clitarchus > Clitarchus hookeri. Next base: position 781,787 of record NQII01001403.1, read on the forward strand.
GTCGCACCCAAAAATACGTAAGTCGAATAGCCACAGACCCGAATATTTCGCGAAATCATTTGGCAGCAGTAATGATACATCGCCTGAATTAACTGAGTTGTATGGAGTTTGATGTCACGGCAACTTCATTTTTTTGAAGACACGGGCGACAAAATGTTTTCATAACGTTCTCTGCAACGTAATATTATGTCAGTAACACTCAAAGTGCAAATTACTCAAGTGGACAGTATGAGTAGAGATGGTGGAAAATCCGCGAAAAAGTTTTGAGCCAACATATTTTATATAACGCACTAACAAGTTTATTCTTTCATGATTGGGTGAACAAGGTTTTGACTCGGCTAAGTTATTTGCAGACCAATCACGAACGTTTTGCCTTATAGTTTCAGATTCCTCATTGGTCCAGTGAAAGGGGGTAGTATCTTCATACATGCATGACAGCCAATAGGGAAAGAAAACTGTCGGACATGTGTACAGTATGTTGAATCCTAGCAAACAGTGAACTTTTCCCACGATAAAACACCATCTCTAAGTATAGGTTGTATATTATTCTACGCAGGAAAGAACATGTGATTGGGACACTTTCAACTCGACTTTATGTCGTCATACAGCCGGCCAGTAATGAACGTTGTACAGTAAAGTAAGCGTGTCCGGTGTTGTGTGAACCAATAGGGCGGTTGTAAATAGAAATACAGAGACCAACAGAATTTGATGGTCGTGCAGTCGTGAATATAGGCGACGCACTTCCGGCTTGCCCTAATTTGAGGTATTTTTTTCTACCGCACTTATTTAAAGTGTTAAACTTTCGTATAACTTTACGTACTCGCGCCAGTGTCACTTGTTTATCGGCAGATACGTGCAAAATTCGCGTTATTAGTTTGAAAACACGCTAGATACGACACTCCTATACCTATATGAGCGCAATTCGTGATACCGTTGGCTAGTGGCAACAATATGGCGAAATTTACCTGTGTTGCTGCTTCACTGGAGATTGGTTGCTCATCCATTGTGTCTTTGCTATTGGATGAAAGTGTCCTTTGGACTTGTCACACAGTTGTCTGCCAGTGGTAGAAGTCAAACGAGCATACAACATCTTGGAGTTTGGTCTGCAGGCAAAAAATAAAGCTAATTTTGCACGTCCCTATTTATCGGCTGTCACAGAATACTTAATCATGTATAAGTGAAACAGCCGCTCACACAGCGAATTTCAGCCGCACACGCCAGCAAAATGGCGTCACTGGCCAGCAACATGTCGGAACGCCGTTTGCCAATCAGCGCCTGCAAATCTACTCGCCGGCCGGCGGACCAACCAATGGGGACCCTTCCGCAGCATGCTGTAGGCAACCAGACACAAGGCCCGTTCCCAGGGTCTCGCGCAGCCAATTAGAGAATGTGTACGCCCATTTCAAAGCAATCGTCACGCCGTTTCGTCTCTTCTCTGTGATAGTACATATAATAAAATCGTCATCATGAAGGCACCAGTCATTGTCATCACCTGGGGTGTACACAGAGCTGTCAAGTTTAGCATGAACTCGCAGTGTTTCCAGGTTTCTTATGATGAGAAANTTCAAAGCAATCATCACGCCGTTTCGTCTCTTCTCTGTGATAGTACATATAATAAAATCGTCATCATGAAGGCACCAGTCATTGTCATCACCTGGGGTGTACACAGAGCTGTCAAGTTTAGCATGAACTCGCAGTGTTTCCAGGTTTCTTATGATGAGAAAAGCAGTGTATTGGGGCGCAAAAATTCCGTTTCAGCAAAATAAACGTGAGTCGTAAGAGATGAGGGCCACCGGGGACTCAGGGAGGAAAACCAAACATCCTATTTAGTCAATTCGCGGTTTCTTCTAACTTTTCTGATGCCCTGCTTAAGTTCTTCTTTCAAAATTTTCCTCCTCCTCGTGCAAAAAAAAAAAAAAACTTAAGCAAGTCTAGATGATAATATTCTGCATAAGAACTATTTCTTACTAGGCATTTCCAAAACACCTTTTTTCCGTTTTTTTTTTTAATATTTATTAAAATTGTAATAATAAAACGCATTAACAAAATATAAGTAAAAGTTCAATTGAATCAAAATAAGATAGCATAAAATGCTTCTGATAGATGGCATATTTTGGAAAACAACCAAAAAGTCATACATGGGGTCAGTTTTCAAAGGTTTGATTTAAAAAGTATGAATAAACCGCGAAAAGACTATATCGAGACCGAGCCTGGGTGTAGACGCCGCAACCAGGAATAAATGACCGAATAGAGGTGCCAGTGTGTTGACAATGCTCTTTTAACTGGCGACGGAGCCAGACGTCGAAGCAGCCCAGTCCTCCATCGATCATAATGTGCGAGCAGCAATTCTCTCCTTCCCCCAACCCCGCCGGTGCAACACGCTCAGCAATCATCACCTGACCTCGACGTGGCCTTGGTCTATTGCCCGGCCGCGGAGTGTACTTCGACGTGTAGGCGAGGGATCTCGACACATTCACTGCTTCTCTCTTCGCATGTCTATCTACGGCCATTTGAACGGCAGGCGTCATAGAGGTCACGGGGCGTTGTTTCGGTGCAACTGCCATGTCCTCGCCGATAGTTAGCCGCCTGTTTTTCTCGAAAAGATGAACGCGGGGGCTAGACTTCAATATCCCATGTGCACACGTGCGGCCGTCACTTGACTATTGGCTGCTTGCATTTGTGTGGAGACATTCTGTTACACGAGTGAACCAATCAGAATTAAGTTTCTCCGATACCGACCGTCCGTGATTCCCGGGCGGGCAGATAAGACGCGTAGCAACTAAAATGGTCTAATCACGAAAGTGGTTCTGAACGAAAGTGTTCTAGGATACAAATCGTCCTGAAATCTTTTCGCGAAAAACAGGTGCCCCTACTGATAGTCAACAGCAGAAATAAATTTTCGAAAATGTTAGCGGCAGGCAGTCGTAAAATTTACAGTATAAGAATTCTTTATTTGGATTTTTTTAAAAATGCAGCTTTAACACTTTGAGTGCCGCCGACGTATATTACGTCACCTGAGCTTAACTGAGTTGTATGGAGTTTGCCGAAACATTACGACATCCACATTCTTTGTAGACACCGGTGAAGAAATATTACTTCTTCAGAAGTTTTCTTAAGGTCCTACGACACAAGCACTCAAAGAATACTTTACTTACATGAACTTGATCGATTGTATTAATTTTACGCAGGAAAGAAAATTTTATTAGGTCTCTTGATATAGAACCAGCCAATAATTAAGGTTGTCTAGCATAGTAAGCGTGTCCGATGTTGTGTAAACCAATAGGACGATTGTAAATAGGAGTACAGAGACCAACAGTTCTGATGGTCATACAGCCGCGAAAGAAGCCGCGGTAGTGTAGAGNCGATTGTAAATAGGAGTACAGAGACCAACAGTTCTGATGGTCATACAGCCGCGAAAGAAGCCGCGGTAGTGTAGAGGTTTGACTACTATCCTCCCATCTAGACGAACCGGGTTCCATTCCCGGCGGGGATCGTGCCGATCGGGGATCTCCCGTTTCCCCCGCCCTTGCATTCTGGTGCTGCCCCAAACTCACCTCGCATCACCCTCATCGGTTCTCAAGACCTCAGTGTTATGAGCCGCCCAAATCTCTCTACTCCGATGCGTCCCTTTTCCACACTCCGCCACTAGAGACAGTCTAGGCAAGGTATGGAGGCTGCAACGTGGGTAAGGCCAGCGAAGACAATAGCAGTTTATGACGATGCGCAAAGGTGCGATTGCACGGTCAGCAATGTGATTGCATTGTATCTTTCAGAAACCATTGTCGCCATTACAAGTAGCTATTGTGACTTGTTTCGAAACACGTTTTAGGGTCATCGTCCCTTATGTCCCGCGTCANTGTCGCCATTACAAGTAGCTATTGTGACTTGTTTCGAAACACGTTTTAGGGTCATCGTCCCTTATGTCCCGCGTCACCAGCACATTCCCCTGCTGTGTTCAACTGGCTCCGCCAAACTACTTGCTGAATAATATTTTTGTTAACTGAAAGTATCAGTGACTTACAAGTACAGTATTTGTTTTAACAGAAGTACTTTACCTATGTTACTCGTTGGGGCCGCGGTTGCTGAGTGGTTGGACTACTCACCTCTCACTAAGGCAAACCAGGTTCTATCCCCGGTCGGGTCACACCGGATTTTCGCAAGTGGGAATCGCACCGGACGATGCCGCTGGTCGGTGGGTTTTCTCGGGGATCTCCCGTTTCCCCCGCCCTTGCATTCCGGCGCTACTCCATTCCCGCCTCTTTACACCCTCATCGGCTCTCAAGACCTCGTTGTTAAGAGCCGCCCGAATGTCTCAACCTATGTTACTCGCAACTGCTCTATCTGTAACAGTTTAACGGGTCGTTAAGAGGTAGACGTTATTCACTGTCGAAACTCCAACACTCAGTGTAGTCCATTCACGATTTCTCACGACTTATTATTTGAAGTCCTGCTTAAGTTCCACTTTCAGGCTATTCCTCCGTTTGATGCCAAGAAAACTTAACCAACTCCAGAAAATTACTCCAAAAGGACAGCTCACCGCATTCGTGCGCACTCAGTTTAACAATATTTTGCATAAGAACTATCTATTATCGTCCATTCACGGTTACTTCTAACTTTTCTGAAGCCCTGCAAAATAAAGTTCCAGGATATTCCTCCGCCTCAAGCAAACAAAACTTAACCAAGTCTATATAATTACACCAAAGGGACGACGCACCGCATTTCTGCGCACTCATTGTAATAATATTTTTCATAAGAGCTATTTCTTTCTAAGCATTGCCAATACACATTTTCTCTCTGTTTTATTCATATTAATTGTAAATGAATTAAGAGCAATATTGAAAATCAAGTTATATCCACTTTCGTGAAAAAAAAAAGGGGTTGTCATCTCTATGTACAGTTTAAAACCACATACAACTTGTGCAGTTACGTTTGGTACAAACGTTACAGTAANGGGGTTGTCATCTCTATGTACAGTTTAAAACCACATACAACTTGTGCAGTTACGTTTGGTACAAACGTTACAGTAACGAAACAAAACGTTATGTTGTTTGGCGCAGATTGAGTTATTTCCATAAATATGTTCGCTGCAAAAAAGTTATATCCTATATTGCTTTGTTTGTGTTACAGAGAAAGCGCTTTAGACGTTCGCGCATTATCTGACTACTACAATCTCTATGGTTAGTTTGTAGGTTAATGTGAGCGACTGATTTGTTGTGTATAATTAAGCGGTATTGCAGCGTAGACATTATTCGTTGAATGATTTGGTGTTTGGCATGTGATGGAAGTTTGTACACATTTATTTCATTTTAATGCATAACTCTTCTCGCAGACACAAGATGTGACATTAACTGCTCCTTTAATGTTATTGTTTACTATATTGTGTAATTGTTTTCCATGCAAAATATGTTTTATGAGAATTAATTTCAAATTAAGTTATATCATGTGTTGCTGTTCTGTTCAAAACAAGTTAATATCCAACTTTTTCCTGCAAAGCAAGTTATATCCAAAATGTTTAAATCAATACCTAGAATGTTAATCCCAATTTCAGACTCTAATATTATGTAAACGAGTGTGTATGGTGGTGCATATTCAGACATAAATGATAAAGACACTGTGTTATAATAATATTGTGGTAATGGTGTTTGCCCATTTCCAACATTTTTATAATATGGATATAACTTGATTTGCAATTATTCAACCAAAAATAAGAGAGTTTAATGTTAACAGAAGTACAAAACGCGGGTGATATATTTGGGAAACAACCACACATCGTACATGGTGTGCATTTTCAAAGGTTTGATCCAAAAAGTGTGAATAAACTGCAAATAGACTATACCAACACACATCTATTTTCTCTCCGGTGTTGTTCATAATCATGTAATAATTTATCGATAAACTATAATTAGAAGTTTAATTAAACCAAAAATAAGATACTTTTATGTTAACACAACTACAAAATGCTTGTGATAAATGGCATATTTAGGAATCAACCAAACACATCGCATATGGGGTGAGTTTTCATAGGTTCGATTCAGAAAATGTGAAAAAACCGCGAATATGCTATATACGGAGTACCTTAGTATGCTTGTACTGCTAGGTGTGAAGCATCTTTACAATTATATGTATTTAACACGAAATTGCAATACTGATGTAAGCCAGCTTAAGCTTGCCGCTTACGTTAAGTAGTTTTGGGTGCAGTACGGTTAACACCGACATAAGTTTCAAGTGCATCACCGCCTCCACGAGTAAAGAGTTTCCAAAGAACATATACGTAACACATTAGAAATTTGGTTGCGGGTGGTCTCTTTGATGTGCCTGACATGTCTAGGCGGTGATTGGTGGATGGCATCGNCACATTAGAAATTTGGTTGCGGGTGGTCTCTTTGATGTGCCTGACATGTCTAGGCGGTGATTGGTGGATGGCATCGTTCCGCATACTTAGGATCACCTGTTTTTCGCGAAAATATTTATGCACAGAGTAGATTTTCACTTCTTACGGGCAGGTTTACAAATTTAATTTGGCTATTGGCTGCGTGTCTGCGCGAGAAGACATTTTCTACTCGACTGGGCCAATCAGAAAAAAAAGTTACCCCGACATTGGACGCCCCTGGTTGGCTGGCAGACACCTAGGACGCGTGCGAGTTCAGAGACTAACGTGTTTTGGAGTACAACTAGTCATACACTTTTTTTTTTCTGACACGGTGTTTGAGAATTTCGTTTTGGGTTGTGTTTAAAGGTTATAAAGGTTAAATATAGTGTTTGCAATACATAACATTGCTTCTCAGGGGGGAATCATTAGTACGAGTTTTAAACACCNGCTGCGTGTCTGCGCGAGAAGACATTTTCTACTCGACTGGGCCAATCAGAAAAAAAAGTTACCCCGACATTGGACCCCCCTGGTTGGCTGGCAGACACCTAGGACGCGTGCGAGTTCAGAGACTAACGTGTTTTGGAGTACAACTAGTCATACACTTTTTTTTTTCTGACACGGTGTTTGAGAATTTCGTTTTGGGTTGTGTTTAAAGGTTAAATATAGTGTTTGCAATACATAACATTGCTTCTCAGGGGGGAATCATTAGTACGAGTTTTAAACACCNTAAAGGTTAAATATAGTGTTTGCAATACATAACATTGCTTCTCAGGGGGGAATCATTAGTACGAGTTTTAAACACCCAAGGTTACGCCTGGCCATAAGGAAGCATGTACATTGGTAGCTAACTTTCTCGCAAATTAGATATGTAACAGTAGGGCACTATTACACGCGATGAAAGCCAGTGTACTTTGTACTCTTCTTTTTACACTTCAAAAAACTGCTCAGAAAAGCCCTAAATGCATTCCTTTTTTTTTTTTTTTTCCCCTTTTTTACAATTTTTTTTCCCCCTTTTTTACAATTTTTTTTCTCTTTGAATATATTTAATAGTTTAAACTTAAAAGGTGGTGGCTGTGAAATAGTAGTACTCCCAGGCAATTTAATTGTTAAGATACGCTGCTTATACGCGTACTAAATTTACAGACGATATTTCGATAGCTATATTAATTATACATAGAGACCTGAAGAATCCGTGGATTCATTTTAGGACAAGCTAGAATTCAAAACACATGCGTTTATATAACTGAATCTATTGGCCCACGCCGTATTTGACACTTCCTGGAGGATGCTTGTCCAATCGTCGCCTTCCACTGTGACAGCAAGCAACCAATGTGCAGTTTATGTCGGCATATTTGTACATAAGACTGTAGAGTCTAGCTTGCAGGTCATTGAACTCGCGATTTTTTCCGGTCTCTAATTATATATTATATTAATCTCCCCGAGGTGTTAAATTTTTAATAGTGAATAACTGAAGAGATGTGGGCGGCTCTTGACATCGAGGTCTTGAGAGCCGTTGAAGGTGAAGTGAGGTTAGCATGGAGCAGTGCCGGAATGAAAGGGCGGGAAACGATAAATCCCCGAGAAAACCTGCCGACCAGCGGCATCGTCCGGCACGATCCCCACTTGCGAGAATCCGGGGTGAGCAGGCCGGGGATTGAACCCGGTTGGCCTTGGTGGGAGGTGAGCAGGCTGACCGCTCAGCCACCGCGATCCCCTAGCTATCGTGGACACGGCCCTAAAGCACTCGTGAAGTGTTCTGTGTGGACGAGCCTCACCGCCGCTGCGGGCAGGAGCAGCGGCGATGGACGATGACGTGAGCGCAGCCGTCGAGTGGGCGACGCCTCGCCGGGAGGTGTCGGTCGCCGGCCGCGGCAGTTGCGAAAGCAGAAAGCCTCTCATTAGAAGGAAAGAAAGAAAGAAAGAAGCGAGGCCAGGCGTGCGTGGGTGCGTGGGCCGGCGCAGCCCCCCCGGGGCCGCAGCCGCCGCTGAAGATCACGCGAGCTGGCCGCGGCAGCTGCATAGGGGACAGTAGGACTAGCAAACACGACGTGGATACCACTTGAGGTTAGGCAAGTGTTTTTACATGCGTGTGTACTTCCTCTATAGTCTATTCGCGGTTTCTTCACACTTTTTGAATCAAACCTTTGAATAACCACCTCATGCATGACGTGCTTTGTTATTTCGTAAATATGCCACGTATCACAAGCGTTTCACAATTCCGTTAAAAAAATTGAACTTTAACTTATATTTTATTTATAAATTAGAATATTTAATTTATAATTAATACGAACTAAAACAGGGAGAAAATAGGTGTGTTGGTAATGCCTAGTAAAAAATAGTTCTTATGCATAATTTTATTACTGAGTGCGCACGAATGCGGTGCGCTGTCCCTTTGGTATAATTTCCTAGAGGCGGAGGAATATCCTGAAAGTAGAACTTGAGCAGGGATTCACAAAATTTTTGGAAGTAATCGTGAATGGACTATAGATAGGACCGCCTGTTTTTNAGTAGAACTTGAGCAGGGATTCACAAAATTTTTGGAAGTAATCGTGAATGGACTATAGATAGGACCGCCTGTTTTTCGCGAAAAGATTTCAGGACTGCTTGTACTCCAAAACACTAGAGCTCAGATCCACTTTTAAAACTGGATAGTTTTGACTGTCATGCTTTGCAGGTGTCTGCCCGCGAATCACGGACGCTCAGTATCGGAGTCACCTAATTCTGATTGGCCCATCAAGTAAAGAACTGTCTCCCGACAAAGACGCGTGGCCAGTAGTCAAAGTAAAACTGCACGTATGCTGTAATACATTGGAGTGTAGCCTTCACGTNCCGACAAAGACGCGTGGCCAGTAGTCAAAGTAAAACTGCACGTATGCTGTAATACATTGGAGTGTAGCCTTCACGTAAATCTTTTCGCGAAAAAACAGGTGCCCCTAACTATAGAGAATATTCCATACAGAATACAGTGCAATGCCTTTCACAACCAACGCCCGTTTCCACAGCCACACGCGACCAATGAGCCACCTAGTTCGCTTCCATTAAAGGAGCCGCCACCCCATTTCGCTTCTGTGAGTTTACCTATTCTGTAGCGAGGCTCCGGAAACGGGCTCTGTGCCTGATCGAATACTGCACCCTGCGAATATTTCCCTATTGGCTGGGCTGCCGGCTGGTTAGTATGTTTCCAGGCACTGATTGGCGAACGGCGTCCAAACGCGTTGCTGGCCGGTGAAGGCATTTTGCTGGCGTGTGTGGCTGGAGTTCGCGTTATAGGCCGCTGCTTCGGAGAAAAAGCAGCTTATAACGTTCCCACACATTTCATTAACGAGTTTCCTTCTACAAATGGTGTGAAGAAGGCAGGAAGTAACAAGAACGCTCGTTACATATTTCCTGAAGACCCGAATGAACTTTTTGATAGACTCAGATATTTCATTGACCTGCAAAAATGCGGGGATCTCTCGCGCATTGTTCAGATATCTTCAATCATCGAGGAAATGAAGGATAGGGGTTATATCAGATGAGACTGTTTGTCCCTATCCACGATATGCAAATATCTGAGAAAATAACTAGAAAGATAGTATGTATATAATAAGTAATATACAAGGGCAGTGATATTTAGAGACAAAATACAGTCCAAAGCACAGCNGAAAGATAGTATGTATATAATAAGTAATATACAAGGGCAGTGATATTTAGAGACAAAATACAGTCCAAAGCACAGCAGGGTCGTCCAGCTTCTTTGATTGGCTAAACAATGTTCTGGGCCCTGTTGACCGTTTGCGCACGAATCACGAAGTTTCAGCGCCGGAGTTACTTAGTCCTGAGTGGCTTGGTCAAAGACGGACACGGCACTAGCAGCCAATGGAGGTATAACGACAGCTGAGGTGTATATATATTATTGAAGTCTACTGTGTGCTCGGATTTTTACGCGAAAAGTCACTGGCCCTTGTAATATATCTAATATAATAAGTATATGTGGCAGCGCATTGCGAGGGTGTGTTGTAACCTTTGATGAGAAGGGGGGAAGGGGAGAAGCATGAGATCATCACCCCGCGTGGCGAATCTGTAACAGGGAGCCGGGTGCCACCCACTTTCAGCTTTCGGACTGCGTGACCTCACAACATGTGGCGCCATCTTGGCGGCGGCTTTTACAACTGGAAAATTACGCGTCGTATGCAGTAAGCGCCCGATCACGTGCACTGAACAGACGTCTCCTGAGTTTACGATAACAGGTCGGACGGTAATTCCTCATTCCTGCCGTTGAAAAAGCTTGCACTCCTTTTAAACAGTTCACCCAGCTGAAATTTATATATACTGTTCGCGATTAATCGACTACTTTTGAAAGTTTTGTTTAGGCTATTCTTTTGTACTCTATGTCTTTCATTCCTCCGCCATATTATGTAACATTAAAATGTCATAGACCTAGCTAACTAGGGTCACCTTTTTTCGGGTAAATCTTTACGCGCAGTTGAGGCTGCAGTACCCTAGTGCACGCCTGCAGTTTTCCTTTCGTTAATGGCTACGTGTTTCTGTGAGACGGCATTTTGACACGTGACAGAGGTAATCGAAATTAAATTAATACGATACTGAACGTCTGTTATTCAGCTAAGACATGTAACAATCAAAATTACCCGATCACCAGAGACCTGCAAAATTCACGCTAATCAAAATTTCCAACAACTACAGGCCTGCAAATTCACGTTATTTTCTGGAAGCACTCTAAAATGCAAAGTCGGTGACATTTGTTTATTAGCTTCTGCAGTAGTCAGGAACCGTTTCCCTTTATTGACATGGTTGGACGTGATTGGGTNGGTGACATTTGTTTATTAGCTTCTGCAGTAGTCAGGAACCGTTTCCCTTTATTGACATGGTTGGACGTGATTGGGTCAGGTTTTTTTTCAGTTGCTTGCAATTGGTCCATATTCTAGGGCGTGTCTGAACAAGCTGTGGTCCAGTGGCAAAGGCAATACTAAAGATAAGTGTTTGAAGTCAAGTCTGTGTTCAATTAGTAACGCGAATTTTTCACGTCCCTACCAATCACGAAAGTGGACCAGCTGAACCAAAGTGTTTTACGTCTAGTCGTGGAATCTTTTCGTGAAAGCAGGCGCCTCTGAAAATTATNGTGGACCAGCTGAACCAAAGTGTTTTACGTCTAGTCGTGGAATCTTTTCGTGAAAGCAGGCGCCTCTGAAAATTATTTTATTCACGCTTATATCAAATATAAATATGAGAGTGTTGAGAAGGTTAATATGTAACTAATATGATAATTCTTAATTATATGTACAAAATAAATTAATTATGCACAAAATAAATAAAATAAATTCAGTGGCCACACTGTTTGTTATTGTTTGGTTGATTTTGGATTACTCCCCACCCCCTCCCCCACGGGGCCGCGGTGGCTGAGCGGTTATCCTGATGGCCTCCTACCAAGGCCAGGTCACTTCCGGATTTTCGCATGTGGGAATCGTGCTGGACATTGCGCGTTTGTCGGTGGGTCTTCTCCGGGATGTCCAATTTTATCCGCCCTTTCATTCCGGCGCTGCTCCATACTCACCTCTATCACCCTCATCAGCTCTTAAGACCTCGCTGTTAAGAGCCTCCCAAATAAATTTATTCACTCTTCACTTACAACCCCCCCTCCCCCGGCCTCAAAAGTCGTGGCTTTAGAGACTGCCCAGTTAACAATGAACAGCGAACCAATCATAAAAAATTACGAGTTTCCGTGGACTACCCTGGCCGTGGTTACATGCACATGCGTTTGGGGGCGGTCTCCATTACTGCGCATGTGCGTTTCCACCCGCATCATTTTTCAACATAGTATCCCAGCCTAACAAGACCTCCCAAACTATGCTAGGATGTTAGGCAAACACCTGTTTTCATAGAGTATCACTTTGAGTGCCGTCGGCGTAATCTTACGTCGCCTGAATTTGATTGAGTTTTATGGAGTTTGACATAACATTACTGGTGAAGACTTCGCCAAAATTTCCATAAGGTTCGTTGCTATGTAATATTGCAAAGTAAATAATAAGACAGAGGTGAAATAGTCGCTTAATCCATTAACGCCACGTGCACACGCCACCAAAATGGCGTCACTAGCCAGCAGCTAGCCAATCACCACCTGGTAACTTGCTTGTCAGCCAGTAAGCCCAGCCAATAGGAAAAACTATGCAGCACGCGGTAGCCAATCAGATGCAAGGCCTATTCCCAGAGCCACGCACGACCAATCAGATAATGAGTACGCCTACATCAAAGTGTGTATTTATTTACTCTGTGGTAATATTACGTCAGTAACACTCAAAGTGTTAACCACATATTAGACAAGTACACAGAGACAAAATGGTTTGGCGGTTGCTTTGACGTGGGCGTGCCCATTCTCTGATTGGCTGCGCGAGGCTGTGAGAACGGGTCTTTTGTCCGATTGGCTACAGCATGCTGCGAAATGTTCCCCATTGGTCGAACTGCCGTCCAGCGAGTAGGTTACCAGGCGCTGGTTGGCGAACGGCGTTCTGACGTGTTGCTGTCTAGTGACGCCATTTTTCTGACTTGTGCAGCTGGAGTTCGTGTTATAAGCGGCGATTTCGCCTCTGTATTATTAAGTACTCTGTGGTGTAAATTAAGCGAACCAAATGGATTGTACATAATCTTACTTAGGAACGAACCTTAGATTGTAGAACTATCAACACGGCATTACGTTGGTGGAGAGCCGGCTAAAGTGCCCAGTGTTATGGGGACCAATTGGACGGTTGTAATTGGGAATGCAGAGACCTACAGAACTAATGACTGTGCAGTCGCGAATATTTGCGACTCACTTCCAGCTTGTCATAATAGTCGGTAAATGTGTGTCGCACTCAAAATTCTTAAACCTAACCTATAATACAATTAGAATGAGTGTTTTTGCAGTTTGAACTTATTTAGGTTAGTTTGTGAATGACTAGGTCGTTTCACAACCGCATGCACAGTAGCCACGGCCAAAGGTGCTCATAAAAAAAACGCCTTTCTCACGAACGAGTGCACTTTAACAGTTCTGTAGGCAGTCCTGTTTACAGCTGTTTCCATGGATACGGCAGTGTCTGCCCCCGTCATACATAATGTTTGCATAAATACACACACTAAACTGACCGTCAACCTGCCCAGTATATCAACAGAAAATATTTTGCCATGGAAATAACTTCACTCGAGAACTATAGTCCATTCACGGTTACTTCCAACCTTTCTAAAACCCTGCTAAAATTTTACTTCCTGGATATTCCTCAGCCTCAAGCAAACAAACCTTAACAAAGTCTAGAAAATTACACTCAGAGAAAGAATAATTTGCATGAGAACTATTTCTTTCTAGCCTTTACCAACACACCTGATTTTTTTTGTTTATGTTAATTATAAATGAAACACTATAATATATAAATAAAATAAAAGCGAAGATACGATTTAATCAAAAAAAGAGGTAGGTACTTTTATGTTTGACGAAAGTATAAAACACTGGTGATACATGGTGTACTTTAGGAAATGGGGTGAGTTTCAAAAATTGGATTCAAAAAGTGTGAAAAAACCGCGAACTGTCAAAAAAGTGCACTCGTTTGTGAGACTGTATATCCTACTTACAAGTGATGCATAGGGGTGGATTGTGACCCGCGACCTACAGGATTTCCGGTGATCATCGATCTAGTGTGCTTTCGCCCCGGTGGCCAGGAATAAGTCGTTCCCAGTGACTCCCTCCCATACCCGGAGCCGCGGTGGCTGAGTGGTTAGCCTGCTCGCCTCCCATCAAAGCGAACCAGGTTCAATCCCCGGCCGGGTCACTCCCTGATTTTCGCATGTGAGAATCGTGCTTGACGATGCTGCTGGTCGGCGGTTTTTCTCGGGGGTCTCCCGTTTCCCCAGTCCTTTCATTCCGGCGCTACTCCATACTCACCGCAATGACCCTCGTCGGCTATCAATTCCTCGCTGTTAAGAGCTGTCCAGACCTCTTCATTCATTAATTTCCCTACCCATTTTGATTACGCGTCGGTGGATGCTGTGCGTGGACCACTTTGCGTCCCCGGCTTGTTTTCGTGCGTACCCGCAATGTAACACCTCCTCCCTGTGGCCGGGTCTGCTCAACGCACCGGTCCCCCCTGCTTTCTTCCGCGCACCTTTTCATTCCTTCCTTCGTCCTCTCTAGCGTTACCCCCTCCAGACAGCACTTTCTCTCCTCGTCTCCTCTCCTCGCGTTCGCCTCGCGCCGCCAGGTACCTGTCCCGCCTCTCCACGGAGTC
>NQII01001403.1:796477-830398 GCA_002778355.1 Clitarchus hookeri
TCCCGCCTCTCCACGGAGTCGGTCTCTGCGGACGACGATCACTGGCCGTCCCGTCCGTTTGAAATTTCTCGCGCTCGCGTGCGTGCCCGTGACCAGCGGACAGAATCTGCGCCGAGGATAAAAAGAACCGCCGGGGAAGAATGGGTGTACGTGTGGGAAACAACCGGTGAGGGCGGGTCCTACCAAGTGGCCGCGACGGAAAGAGAGGTAGAAAAAGAAAAAGAAGGAGGGTTTTCAGTTGTTGACAACATGTGAACGTGTGGTGTGACGGTGACGGGTTTGTCAGAATAGGAGATGGTCTGACGTCAGCTGTGGAGGTAGTGCTTGGAAGAGTTTTGATATCGGCGAACGAAACAGAGAGTTGTTCTCAAGAGGTCTTCGCCTGTGAAGGTACGTTTATATTTTCTGAAGGTTTTTGTGTCGTCACTATTACCTTTGTTTCTGTTCCTCGTTTCTCCGATTGCGTCGCGCCGTTCGACTATTCGATTAAAGACGAAAACTAGCTTTCTCTTATTTATCTTGACATTTCGAACGAGCGTTCCGCTACTTCGAGTTACGTTCTCGTACGACGCAGGGAAATTTCTCGAGCCAGCGTTACCGAGCTGGCAATAAAAAGTTAAGTGACGGGAGGTAGTAATACTCCCGGCTGTTATCTGTGTCCGGACAATGCTACCTGTGACGCGGTTGAGGATTATGTGATATTTACGGGAACCTCCACAAGACACTTTCTTGTCTTCTGTGTGTTGTCTTTTTCTCTTCCCTCCCCCCCCCTGTTTTTATTTCCCAACAAGCTGTGTGCCCCTCCCCCTCTTGTGGACCGTTCTTGAAGCCCACGCCGAGCCTGCAGTGCTGGCAACTGCTCTCCACCGACTTTCCCGGCACCGCCGTGCACGTGGAGTCGGGTGAGGCATACTTACACGATTAGGCGAGACTCGAGCCGTGTTCGAATTGGCACTTTTAGTTCGCTAAAATGTCACGTGACCAGATTTAGTCTACCAAAATGATGATGAATTTGTATTTTATTATTTAGTTTTTAGTATGTAACGAAACTTACAAAACTTCTGAGGCTGTGTCTGAATCGGCACTTTTAGTTTACGAAAAGGTCAGGTGACCAGAATTAGTAGACTAAAATGATGACGTATTTGGTATTTTAGTATTTAGTTTGTAACGAAACTTACTAAATACCAAATTATCAAATCGCAACCATTTTTGAACAACTGACTATCGACGTTATGCGAATTGAACGCTACTAAATACAAAAATACCAATATAATAAATCGTCAATTTTAACACAGCCTAAATAACCAAATTGCAACCATCTTTAAACAAGTGGCTATCGACGGCGTCCGTATTGAACGCTACTAAATACTAAAATTCTAATATACTAAATAGTCAATTCGAACACGGCTTAAATTTAAGCATTGAAAAGCCCAGAAACCAAACTGGTAAACGTTTAATCAGAAATATTGAAAACGCCTTTCGTTAATTATCCCTCTCCCCTCTCCTCCCACGCGCTTTCCAAAAATATCAGTAACTTCCCGAAACAATAAGTTAAAGTTTTGAATTTTCGCCTGCAATGTGTAGGTCTGACTATATTTTCTAATCTCGTAATGATCGAGTTGTCGTATTAGCTGGTAATCACGGAAACATGTTTGTTGTAGTAGGCCTACATCTGATGCACCTAGCACCAACGTTGTTTTTAATGTTTCGTAATCTCAACGGTGAAATTCGGGAAATTCATATGCTTCCGTGCTAATTCAATGTGCCATTATCTTCAGTATNTTTCGTAATCTCAACGGTGAAATTCGGGAAATTCATATGCTTCCGTGCTAATTCAATGTGCCATTATCTTCAGTATTTCACTTTTTTTTAATTTCCGATTGATGTTTGGAGAGGGAGTGGTGTTAATTAGAACGGAAACTACTAACAACATTCAGAAAACATTACATTATTTTCTGAAACCAGGCCATAACTGGATAAAACTATATTCTTCAGACCATAAGCCATCGGCTGTTGGTCGTCAATTCACGATGCGTAGAGCACGTGAAGGATTTTTTGTAAGCAAATCCATTATGCGAAAATCGATTTTTTGTAACCATTACAGAATTATTCAGACAAAAAAATGTTGATGAAAAATTTACTGCCACATTTTTGTGTTGGGGTAGAACTCAAGTCTTAATATACTTCTAGCGTAGGCCTTTAGTTTCTTGATATTATTTCACAGGAAAATAAATGTTTAAATTACTTATTATTTTTTTGAAAAAGAGGATTGTAACAATAAAAATATAAAGGGTACAATATTGACATCTAGGGACAGGAATATTTCGCGAATTCATTTTTGCATATTTAGTATTCAAACAAACACATGTGTATTTCTGTCATGTTTACAATTGAACCATAGTTTACCAAACATAGCCAGGTGAACTCTTGAGCCAGTCCTCCGATGTCCTCAGCCCTCTATCCTCTGTGACGTCACGATGCTCATGTACACAATATGCTGCCATAATACAGGCACTTACATAATAGAAAACTTTAGCATTTGACTTTACAATTCCTTTCCTTTGACGAAACCACCGACACACAACAANGCACTTACATAATAGAAAACTTTAGCATTTGACTTTACAATTCCTTTCCTTTGACGAAACCACCGACACACAACAGGATACTATCGTAAAATCAAAGTTCAGACAATTTAATTTTTGTAAAAAAAATGTATCGTATCTTGTTGCGTAAATCATTATATATCACCCAGGAATGCATTTTACCTACCTGTTTTGAAAGTACGCGTAAGCATTTACATCAAAATTTCATTCCAAACCAAAATCTTGCTTCGTTACTTTATTCATAAGTATCATTACATATGTTTCCTCTTCACATTACATTCGTGTATTTCATTTAGACGAGCTTTGTATATCATACCGTGTTGAAAATCGCCTTACAGTAAACAAATATTAATTTCACATAACTTCCGATAGATCCTCGGCAAAATGACTACCTGACTCTGACTTCAAGTTTCAACTCCTCGAAATTGCAGAGTTCCATTGTGTCAAGCTCCATAGGAAACAACATATTGGAAATCAAACGTAAAAGTCAAATCGTTATGTCAAATGCTAAAGTTTTCAATTGTGTAAGGGCANGCACTTACATAATAGAAAACTTTAGCATTTGACTTTACAATTCCTTTCCTTTGACGAAACCACCGACACACAACAATCAAAGTTAAGACAATTGAATTTTTGTAAAAAAATGTATCGTATCTTGTTGCGTAAATCATTATATATCACCCAGGAATGCATTTTACCTACCTGTTTTGAAAGTAAGCGTAAGCATTTACATCAAAATTTCATTCCAAACCAAAATCTTGCTTCGTTACTTTATTCATAAGTATCATTACATATGTTTCCTCTTCACATTACATTCGTGTATTTCATTTAGACGAGCTTTGTATAACATACCGTGTTGTAAATCGCCTTACAGTAAACAAATATTCATTTCACATAGATCCTCGGCAAAATGACTACCTGACTCTGACTTCAAGTTTCAACTCCTCGAAATTGCAGAGTTCCATTGTGTCAAGCTCCATAGCAAACAACATATTGGAAATCAAACGTAAAAGTCAAATCGTTATGTCAAATGCTAAAGTTTTCAATTGTGTAAGGGCANAAACAACATATTGGAAATCAAACGTAAAAGTCAAATCGTTATGTCAAATGCTAAAGTTTTCAATTGTGTAAGGGCATAAGATGTCCAAAACAGTCCCAACAAATACGTTTTACCAAAATTGCCACCCGGTAACTGTAAATGCCTAGCGCCAAAAAACTTGTTTTACGTATTTGTTTTTACTCTAAAGTTTGGCTGGTTAATGGATGAGGTGTCACAAAGGCGATTTTTAATATTATATTATTTTATTTGGCTATATGTCTTAGGAGCTTATTAAATTTATTTTCTTATTAATTTATTCAAATTAAACAGTAGCTTTCGCGATCAAGGTTAAAGTATTGTAGGTCTATGTATTGATTATCTAACAATTTAAATTATATCTAACTTGCGTTAAATAGTGTAGGTGGGTACAGGTTTGTTTCTTATTTTAGGTGCTGAAATTGTAAATCATTCTTATTTTTCTATGACAGACTTAAGGACAGGGGACAACAGACACTAAAAAAAAAATTAGAAATTGACGAATTGGCTGCGGACAGGGGACATGCGAGGAGAAGCGAAGACATGGCTCATGATGTCACATGGTTACGTGGACCAATCAGCGCTGTTGACGTCAGAGAGGACAGAGGACATTTGAGGACCCAGGGGATGCGGCAATTGTAGCACAGGGGTCTGACAGACCTACAAAGAAACAAGACATCAATATTGTGTCACATGGCCTGAGGTAAAAATGACTACCCTCTGGGACAACAACCGATGAATAAATAGCCAAGGCTCTAAAATACATAGAGCAGTGGAGTCTACCCTACAGGTCGTCGAAATCGCGAAATTTTCCCAATACTGTTTATATCAGCCCATGTCAGATTTATGTGCATTAAAATTATAGTTTACATTTGGCTTTAATGAGGCGCAGTTTTAAGGAATTACAAAATAATTTCACCCAAAAACACCGGTAGAAAATAAATAAGTCACCCGGTTTCTTACATTTTCAGTCACAGTGAAATATTTATAGGATGTTGCTCATGAAGGAGTTGTTTGTTGGCAACGCCCGAATCCGTAAGTATGTATCTGTGATTGGAAGGGTTTTAAACGGACGAAATGTTTTTCGAGTCGCGACGCGTGCTCGTGTAAACAGGGACTAGGTCCCCTCCGCTGACGTGTCCCGGAGCAAAACAAAACTTGATCTGCATACGGCCGCCATCGCGGCCCACTCCTGCGATCGGCTGTTGCCTCCGACGGCCGGTCAAATACAGCGGTACCCCTCCTCCCCCCCCACCACAGCTATAACAGCTGGGCTGCCCCGCGGGAGTAATGCCTCTTCTACAACTGATATTAAACTTAAATTTGAGTTGAAAGATTTAGGCCNGCTGGGCTGCCCCGCGGGAGTAATGCCTCTTCTACAACTGATATTAAACTTAAATTTGAGTTGAAAGATTTAGGCCGCTCTTAACAACGAGGTCTTGAGAGCCGATAAGGTTGAAATGAGGTGAGAATGGAGCCACGCCGGAATGGAATGCAAGGGTGGGGAAAAAGGGGAGATCCCCGATAAAACCCACCGACGAACGGCATCGTCCGGCACGATTCCCACTTGCGAATNAGGTGAGAATGGAGCCACGCCGGAATGGAATGCAAGGGTGGGGAAAAAGGGGAGATCCCCGATAAAACCCACCGACGAACGGCATCGTCCGGCACGATTCCCACTTGCGATTTCCGGCACGATTCCCCGGGAATAATCCGGACGGGGATTGAACCCGGTTCGCCTTAGTGGGATGCGAGTAGTCTAGCCGCTCAGCCACCGGGGCCCCTTGAAGCATAAAGTTAACTCTTCAGGCTAGGAAATGAAAATGCCAGTCGTATACTATTATAATAAATCTAAATGATATGTAACTAATGCAAGGGTGAAGCTGCATAATCTCTGGGGCAAGGAGTATAAACGAATGACTACCGTAGAGACGAATTTTGGGGACCGGAGGTGGAGGAGAAAAAAGACACTGAGGCCGTGTTTCAATTGGCCCAAAGAGTGCTCTCGCTCTCGAGATCACGCCATAGTGACGTCAGATGGGACACATCCTGGTCGTCGCAATTCGTCGGAGAGAGCACGAAGTTGTATACTCTCTGGCGTTCTCTCGCGCACTCTCTGACCATGCGCCATATATGTTTATGTATGTTTACATGTTTCAGTGTTTGAATGAGGTTATTGTAGCTTTCTTGGCCAAAACCACGTCGCATTTTACGTGTAAGTGAATAATTTCAATTGTTTCAGCCAACAAAATAACTTATATTACACATATTTATAAAAATATAAATAAAGATTTGTGTGCAAAGTCTTGTTTTTTTTTGTCACTGTGCTGCAACATTAAAGTAACATATAAAACAAAAATAATAGTGTTTTGTGCGCTAACAATTATTCCAGTAGTGCTGTAATGTTTTTGTTATTTTTTCTGAAATATTTAAAGTACTTCCATAGCTATGACCGTGACTTAAACTTAACATGACTTTGCGCCTTTTTGGCATCAGCTGTCTTCGTTACGTGAGAGGAAAACAAAACGAGAGAGTGGTTGTCTCAGTTTCACAGAGCGAGAACAAAAGAGAGCGCTAAGCAGCGCTCTCGCCAGGTTGTNAAACGAGAGAGTGGTTGTCTCAGTTTCACAGAGCGAGAACAAAAGAGAGCGCTAAGCAGCGCTCTCGCCAGGTTGTGCGGAAGAGTGCTCTCCCGAAAGAGCATTCTTTAAATTGAGACACGGTCTGGACATAAGATGCGAACAACGAGGCACCCACGACACTAGTTCTGCCAACTGTCCCGCATTGTACGATATTTCCCGTATCATGGGGCTGACAGAATTACCTCGTACGGACATATGACGGTATGTTTTATATCCCGTATCTCAGATTTTTTCGAAAATAAATTTACTAATAAACTAAAGTGTCGGTAATTTATCACTTCCGCGATTGCATGTAAGTTTACTCTGCTCTAACTCAATGGCCACTAATAGTTTCAATAAAATTGACGCCGACAGGTGGATGGCATTCGTCAACATAGCGTTTGTGAAAGTAATGCTTGTTGAGATGTGTAAAGTATATATTATTTCAGCGTGTATTGTAATTGTCTGTCTGTTTTAAAACCCGTTTAAAATCAGAAATTTAAATAACACTAAATTATGTTCATAGTTGCAACTAATATTTTGATGTGTATGTTCATGAGAAAATGGANCAGAAATTTAAATAACACTAAATTATGTTCATAGTTGCAACTAATATTTTGATGTGTATGTTCATGAGAAAATGGGAATTGATATATACATAGTGAATTTTTCATATTACGCATAGTTTTTAAATTGTTCTCTTTTATAAAAAAATGTTCTAGATCATTTCATTGGGGTAAGATATCGTGTGTCCAGTTGTTGGAAGTGTCCCTTAATGGAAAATATTACAAAGTTGGTAACCCTACACTAACCTCGAGTGAAGTTAGTTGCACAAATACGTTTCAACTCTTATGTGTCAAGTAAGAAACCCTTTATTACTGTTGAGATAAAGTCAGCAGGCATTTCAGCTTAGATATCACTAGCAGCACGGGGTTTTAAACAAGTATTTGTTTTTCGAAATGTTTTTTATTTCAATAGGTTTTTTTCTTCTTAAAACAGTGCTTGTAGTGCTTTGTAGTTCAAACATTTTGTAAGGTATTATTCCATTTGTTTTTTTGCTGCACGGGGGCTTAGCATCCAAAACTCCGTCTTGACTAAAGCATGCGTAGACTACACAAAATAATTCTCCTCTGATTTCAAACAACAGCTGTTACACAACATCTTCCTCCAGCTTTCCTTTCAGTAAGATTGCATTTTGCTACATCTGCCTTATATTTTAAGGAACACAAAATTGCACCAGAATACAACATTTGATTCAGAGAAATAAAACAGCATTTCTTTGCTACGAAGTTGGAAAACTTTCTGTTGTTAATTTTTCCTTAGTTCTTGGGCAATTTTAGCGACATCAGAGGATGAGTCAGAGCGATCTCAGGGGAGTGAGTTGGAGTCAGTTTCGTAACTGAAGAGTCACCGTGAGCTATCAAGCAAGAGCTTATTTATTTTTGTTGCTTTACAGCGAGTTAGGCTGTCAGGTTTCTAGCGGCGTCGCACTTCCTCTAGCGTGTTCGTCGGCAGTTCCAACTGCCCGAGGGTGCCTTCGAGTTTGCGAGAGCAATTCGTAATGTCCAGGAAGTGACTGCTCGCCTCGGAGCCATTTTTCTTTCCTCGCCATCGTGCAATCAGCCTCTAGCTTCTCCCTCCCTCCACATAGTCCCTGGGACCGCGGTAGCTGAGCGGTTAGACTGCTCGCCTCACACCAAGGTCGGGTCACTCCTGGATTTNTGCCTTCGAGTTTGCGAGAGCAATTCGTAATGTCCAGGAAGTGACTGCTCGCCTCGGAGCCATTTTTCTTTCCTCGCCATCGTGCAATCAGCCTCTAGCTTCTCCCTCCCTCCACATAGTCCCTGGGACCGCGGTAGCTGAGCGGTTAGACTGCTCGCCTCACACCAAGGTCGGGTCACTCCTGGATTTTCGTAAGTGGGGANGGGTTTATCTCAGGGATCTCCCGTTTCCGCAGCCTTGCATTCCGGCGCTACTCATTGTTAAGAGTCCCCCCCCTCCCCCCAAATAACTCAACTCAAATCAATTCAACACTTTGCTTGAAAACGTTATTGGCGTTAATAATTGCTGAACGGAAAATGTTGAATATTATGGAATCCATGTGGAACACCTGCTACAATTTTACAATCTGTGTAGGAAAAATGTTTCGAACTAGCTATTTTCTGTCGCCACATTGCATTTATAGAAACATTCAATATACGTGATGGCCGTGTTTGTCAGGTGTCACGCTCAGTTAAACAAAATTTATTCTTATCGTGTCGGTAACCAGCTGATACGAAGCCTACTATTATCAGGAATTCCTTTCGCCTTTGCCCTTTCCAGGCATGCTTGTACCTCTCTAACTCCAGGCTTCAACATCTATTCAGAAGATTCACCGAATTAGATAACGGCTGACGTTTGTTACTGTTATTCTGTTGCAATACTATTAATATTTCGAATGCTACTAGTGTCGTGACAAGAAAATTAGAAACAATCCAGCAACTTCAGCATTTTATATAAGCTATTGTCTGAAATAAGTTACTGCAAACTGATAAATCCTGACTCTGACCTCTTTTTGCCGGGATCCAGTGTTACCCCTGCAGTGGTAGGCAAACCTAAAAACACGAACGTCATTTGCATACCTACCTCAGCGTATAATTCCAATTATTTTAGAATTTTCCCGACATTTTACTATAATAAATTGATTTTAATTGCATTCCTGCAGCTCTGCATCTGAATACGTATGCTAAACTCATATTTTGTTCGGGATCTGAATGCTTCTCTTCACCTGTTTAGCAAGTATTGTGTAGCGTTTATTTTTCTGTGTTTATGTTATTTTGTGTATTGGTTCTGACAAGATTCTTCAGATATTTTTCTTTTCTTATGTAATTCGCATGAATCAGATTAGTGTCTAGTTCTTCACGAAGGTTGATTTTGCCATTAACATGTGTGCAAACGGCATATGTGGCGTCCTTTCGCAATTCTTGAATTCTCAGTGTTACTTTGCAGCCTGGAGTCAAGCTGCTAATTTCAATGTTCGTGTCGGCACTTCAGTTCTCAGCAAAGACGTTGAAGAGATAACGGTCTTGAACAAAAACAGGCACACTGATCACCTAAGCAGAGTAAGCGATTCAGTATCATACGAAATAATTTCCAACGTTACCTCGGAGTCGCTTATCTTAACACGACATGCAGGGACTGGAAAATTATGCGAATTCATTTTAGGACAAGCCAGACTCCAAACACATGTACATTTCTATTATGTTTGCAATTGGATAACAGTTTATTTGACACACCCTGGAGTACTCTGAGGCAATAACATACCTCGAAGTAAACAAGCACCGAATCCAGAGCTACCTGTTCTGAGGTAAAACTGGGTACATACTGGGGCAGCAGCCAATGAACAGAAAGCTGAGGCTCGAAATTTCATAGGACAGTTGAGTTTCCCACACAGGTAGTTTAAAACACGAAAATTTTCCTTCCCCTAGTGATATTCCATGCAAAGCTTAACTCTTCCATTATCACATTAATTTATAATTTCTGGTGTTCCAAATTTTTTGATGCGTTTTGTACTTAATCTTGCAATTAACTTAATTCGTTATCAGAACCGATAAGCTGTAGGCTTTTTATTCGGTGATAATTGAGATTAACCAGCCAGTCATAACGTAGAGCAGTAGCATGGTTTAGGAATCAGCAACCCACAGGGAAGATCATTGGACGCTGAGCTTCTCAAAGTACAGCACCTGTCAAATATAAGCTTCCTTTGCAACATGTGGACGATTGTCTATAATAGGCATGAAAGTGTTATAGACACCTTTTGAAGTTCCGTGTCTCTCGCTGCACGACTCCAAGAATTCACGTCAGCTCACTGCTACGCACATAGGCCTAGATATGCTACGATACGTTATGCTTTCCTTTGCTTGTGTGTCTCAAGCACGCAAATTAACTCGTGGTAAGCGTCAGTGCGAAGCCAAGGCTACTGCGAGGCAAGCTTGTCCAGATTTCTTTGGCCGAGCCAGCGTAGTGTAGTGTTTCAGAAACGGGGCTGGCTATTTTTGTAAAACACCCTACCCAACCCTTCCCCGCCACTTGTTATTCTACCCCACAAACTCCCAAAGCACCTCCTAACGAGCAGGGAAGGGGAGAGCCAGAGAACAGCTTGAAAAGGACTAACGACGCGGGAGATGAATCGCCTTTATCTTGTCTTCACCTTGTCCGCGCCATCCGTGGTACAAGCCGGGACAGCGGCGGTATGGGGGTTGTTTGGAGGGGTTGCTGACGTGACAAGGGGGTGGGGAGATGTTGGAGGGCCAGAAGTTACGGTGGTCGGAGATGTAAAGACACTCTCGTTCTTTGTATGTCGTCCCCAATAAAAAATACTGAGCACAGAACTGTATTCGAAGGTGCTACACCTCCGCCTAAAGTTAATCTAAAAAAGTCAATATTTTTTATTTTTTACTTTTTGGTTTTGCTTGAGATGGCAGAACAAACCAACGTAATGATAACATAAGACCTATTGTGTATTAAAGTAATCAAAAATGCTTTTTACGATCGTCGCAGTTAACTGGGTGGAATATGTAGTAAAATACGACTATACATACATTTATTCTTAATGTTCGAGCAATTAATTCAACTGTTAAAGTTGGTTTCAATACTGATTGGATGTTTTGTAAATACCGTTGCGACAAAATCGCTCCACGATCTCGCAACTCAAGAACATCAGACATATTGTACTGTCGTATTTTCATGAGATTTTTTTTCCAGGTTTGTCACGGAGGCCAGCAGTTTACTGCTGTTGAGTCTTCAGCGTGTCTAATTTGTCAGGCACTGAGCTTACTTTTTGAGTGCCGCGTCGTGAAATCATCGTCGGTAACGAACTCTTTCCTCATAGTGCCTCCCGCACTACACTTTGTTGACACAATCATAGCAGCAAAACATGAATTTGCAATCGGGAGGTTGCACGTTTGATCCCTCTTGGCAGCCTTATTAGATTTACGAAGGGGATGAGAGATTTTCCTGCGTCGTGTACCTTATTTTAGCCGGCTCATTTCCGCATTTCCTACTTATCCACCATCGAGTTTTATTTAAAAATTCGTTGCTTGGTAACGCCCTCGCTTTATGCCGGTGAGAACCGTTCGACACAGGGTAGTGGTAACACACTGGGTACGTACTCGCGAGGACCCGGGTTGCATTCCCGTTCCGACCATCCTCTTTTCAGTTTTCCCTGGCTTCTCAAAGACACCCCATGCGAATACCGATATGATTCCTTAATACAACCCATACCCGCCTAGCGACCTGCTCCTGATGTGATGACCTCGATGTAGACGATATTCTAGCCCTTTGAGACATACCTTAATTTACCTACGATTGCAAGTGTTGCAAACAAGAAATTTTACAATACGTCCTGTATTTGACCCGTTCAGTCCCGAATTAATTTACGAGTTCAAGTGTTGCAAACGTTTAATTTTTATTGTGTGCTGTACTTCTGTCAAACGTGTTTCTCGCAGTTGAGTTGGCAACGATGGAGGGGAAGTAATTCCAAGAGTCAACGCTGAATTAAAAGTATTAGGTAAACATTTGTGAATACTTAGGTTATTTGTTTTGCTTTTTGTTTTGTGAAATTAATGCAAATGTGTGAATTAACGTATTTGTAAAATATTTACTTTGATAATAATTTCGCCGTTTAATATGACCGACTCATGAAAAAAGTGATCAAATCCACGGCAATGTTCATTTTACACCTAGCGGAGGAATACACAATGTGCATACAAATAGATCTTAAGCAGGGATTTCAAGAAGTGGTCAGTTTACCGTGAACAGCTTACTCTGGGGTACAGTAGTGAGCGAAACACCGACGGAACCCGCAACGGCGCCGCGTCGCGCACGCGGAAGGGGCGAGGGAGCGCACGAACTACCCGCGTGTACGTCAGCAGGACGCCAGAAGGCGACACCGTGGGGCTGCTGACGGGGCCCGGCCCCCGCCAGGGAGCGTACGTGCGGGGCAACGGGAGACCCGTGTCCAAGTCGGCGTTCGTCAGCACGAGGAGCTCTGCTGGCAGGAGCACGGCTGGCTGATTCAGCAGGTACAGCCGTCAAGAGCCCCGGTGGATCCCGCACCTGGGGTTCGTCCCACACCGGCCACTACCATTCACCTCCTCCGACACCGAGGTCGCCGAGGTGTCGCCTTCACCACCAGCTTCTGGGTTACAATACCCGGGGGCCGCGGTGGTGCAGTGGCCTAGACTACTCGCCTTCCACCTAGGCGAACCGGGTTCGATTCCCGACGAGGTCGCTCTGCAATTTTAGCACGTGGGAACTGTGCTGGACGATGCCGCTGGTCGGTGGGTTTTCTCGGGGATCTCCCGTTTCCCCCGCTTTTGCATTCCGGGGCTGCTTCATATTAACCTCGTGATAAAGCATGACTTTCGGGCGTGGGTTCGAAACTCCGTCAGACACTCCCCCCTCACCCATAAAATATTAGATGCGGATAATAACTTGCTGCGTAAGGAAAAAAACTACATTTTGCAAATGGATAGTAATTTTCGTGAAAAATAAAAATAACGCTCTCGTACTCTCGTGACTTAACATCATTTACAAGAAAATGAATGGAACTACACCAGTCAGCAATAAATTGATGTAGAGGCCAACAGTAGTATAGCAATATTAAGATGTCCTAGCTAGTTTATTTATAGGCCTACGCAAATTACTGACTGGTAGCAGTTGTACGAAATAATGCGAACCACACGCTGCGCACCCACCGAGGGTGACAAATGCCAGTACTCAAACTGCTGTCGTGTAATATGAATCTTCCATGGCGGCCCATATAGCGGCCTGTATACCGGCTCGTACACCCGGGGCCCTATTATCTAACTTGAGCTTGCTTGAAGACAGTCAACGTGATTGTCTTTATGATAAAGAGGGCCATAACGATGGTTACTTGTAAGCGTCTTTATGCAGTATTCTGTAAGCCATATCTTTATTGATATATTTCTGAAAATATGTACGTTTGGCAACGCAGCGGGCTGTGTTCTGAAATCAACGATCTGCTTGTTGAATTATATATTATTTCCGTTATTACAGTGTCTCTTACGTCATGCATTTTGTTATTATAGTGAATTTTCAACTATCCGTCGCCGAATCCGTCACTTCGTAGTTACGTAAAAGAGAGAGTATCACTACCAAATTATACAATCTACTCCTAAAATGTATTCCATACACAGTTTATTTGTGCGGAAAATAACAAAGCCTAATATTTCTTATTTTTGAGGGATTAAAATTTTTTTTTCTGTGGAACGAGTTTTTTTAGAATTAACTTTAATGCGTCGGCCATTTTCTTTACACTTTTGTTCATAAAGACACCACGTAGGCCTGTCTTCAATGAAGACATTCACGAACCATTTGAAAGACCATCATGGAGACATAGAGAGTTACAGAATACCATTTCGCCTCGTAAAGATAGTAACGTGGTAAATTTCTTCATATAACGACAGTAATGTTACAGAATAGGGTCCTAGACCTTGTAGAAAAGCTTGTACAATACCAAGTACAGCAGCAGGTATCGTTTAATATCGACTTCAGGGAGGAGAAAATTTACCGATGAAATCACAAATTGGTATTCACGCTTACCCGACTTTCTTTCATAGTACACTTATTAAACTACATTTAGAACTAATTTGAAGTAAAACTGCGATAACTAGGCCTCTCTTGCTTTTAAACATTCATGAATGTGTGTAAACACAATATTATGTGTGGTAACTACTTTTATTTCTCCTCCACATCTTATTCTTAGTCCAAATTACCTCCTCTCGCCGGTTCGGGCCAAAGAAATGCTAATTATAATTATTCTGTGTATCTGATCCTCCCAAATTTTGCTGATTTTTTCTTCTTTTTTATTTGTCGTTCCAGGGATTAAGAATCGATTGCTCAGCAAAATTTCTTCTCCCCAGACTGATCATCTAGTTGTCGTTCTTTGATATTAACAGTATTTTGCAGCGATTATAAGAAAGGCACTTTTTATTTTCCATTACTGCAGATGCTTCTGCCACGACTTCCACTGCCAAATTACAAATAAAACTACAGAATACTTATGAATACAGAGGCGAAACGGTGGCGTGAATTGCGAACTCACCCACGCAGCCAGAAAATGGCCTCACTGGCCAGAAATATGGCGGAACTTCGTTCACCAATCAGCTCCTGGAGACGTTACTTGCCAGACGGTAGACAGATCATTAGGGAATATATTCCATAAAGTGCAATACCCAATCACACCCAGACCGGTTTCCGTACCTTCGCGCGGCCAATGAGCGATCGAATTTGTTTCCATCAAAGGGCACCACACTATTTCTCTTCTGTACCTATAGGCTATTCACGGTAAAGTGAGCATTTTTGAAAGCCCTCTCATTATGAATAATAGTCAATAAATATATTCTATTTCGGCCTTAGACGTTAACTTCCGGGTGCGGTAGAATATACACACTGAGTTTAATACTTACATGACAATATTTATTTAAAAAGGTATTTTAAGGATAAAAAATGGTTGAAATAAAAAAGGTAACCAGGGCCTCAAAAGTGCTTACTTTACCGGAACAGCCTATAGTCTGTGATAAAACTATGGAAATCTATTACACCATGTGATCCAACTAAATCTCCAATAAAATCCGCTAGGGTGAGTTTTTAAATTCATTAAAAAATGTGAGGTTGTTACAGTTCTGAACTTACGTGCTACTTGTGTTAAGGTGGCGGTGTCATTACAATCTTGTGTTTATTTATCTCTTTTTATAACTTACTGTTAAAATTTAATATTAAAATGCATACCTCATTATTACGTACAGAACTATTTTCTAAAATTCCTGAAACCAGGATGAACTGATTGAAAGTTTTTTTTTTCTCATTTGAAACTGAAAAATAACGAGTTTATCCGTATTACAGTTACAGATGCAACAAACACAACACAGGCAAAATATCGTGGACTTCAAAAATATCTGTCAAAATATGCCGTATGCCCTGAGAGCGCCCTCATTTTCAAGTATTTGAGCCGAAAAATAAGCTACGGTAAAACAAAAACAAATCGCAAGTTGGAAGGGATGCGACTTGTCTGAAATGCTCTCCTCTGCTTCGCCCGTCCTTGTCTTTCCTTTCCGGCTTGTTGCGTGTGGCCTCCCCATAAAGCAAGTAGCTGCAGGGCGGGAACTGTATTTTCGCAGCTACGCTCGCTACATTGGTTTCCGCCCCTTGCGGCGCGGCGTCGCGAGTTCGGAAGCTCAGGGGCACTGATGCGCTTCAGTATCTTGATCGATCTTCGCCTGTATAGTCGATTCGCAGTATTTTCACACTTTGTGGATCAAAACTTTGAAAAAAATCACCGCATGTATGACGTGTTTGGTTTTTTACTGTATATACCATGTATCACAATCGTTTAATACGTCTGTTTACGTGGGCCGCGGTGGCTGAGCGGTTAGCCTGCTCGCCTACCACCAAGGCAAACCGGGTTCAATTCCCGGCCGGGTCACTCCCAGATTTTCGCAAGTGGTGGAGATCGTGCCGGACGATGCTGCTGGTCGGCTGGTTCTCTCGGGTATCTTCCGTTTCCCCCGCGTTCTCATTCCAGCGCTGCTACGTACCCACCTCACCTCACCCTCCTTCAGTTCTCAAGACCACGATGTTAGGAGCCGCCCAAATCTCTTCACTCACTCACTTATGTTGATTTTAAACCACCATATTTGTGATTGAATTGTATTTGTTTTAACATTCTACCTATAAAATATAATATTATATTTATAACTAATGTTAATAAAAACAGTGATAAAGTACTTGTGTTGGTAAATAGTTCTTATGCATAATATTATTACACTGAGTGCGCACGAATGCGGTGCGCTGTCCCTTTGGTGTAGTTTTCTAGGCTCGGTTAAGCTTTGTTTGCATGAGGAGTACTATCCTGTAAGTAGAACTTGAGCAGGGCTTCGGAAAAGTTGGAAGTAACCGTGTTGCACTGACCACGAGCAGACCAGCAGCTGCGCTGCAGGGACGGCAGCTTGGCGACGGAACTCTGTGACTCACCCGCCTTCGGATAGACGTCGTCCCTGGAGAGATGAAACACGAGCCGCGGTGCTCTGGCGCCAGTTACACCCAGCAGGCTTTCACAGTTCGCGCTGCTAAGGCCATGCGCACCGCCCACATTACACGTCCCTCGCGGCAGACCTTCGACCAGCACCCGGTCGCTGCTGGAAATACTTAAGGTTGCCGCCTGGGTAGGCCGCCGAACGGTGTGCAGAGCTCCATCAGAAAACGTTCTTTAAAAAAACCGTCCAACGTCTATGAGTGAGGTCTGCTTACGAATAGCATTTAAGAAACGTACGCGTCACGTTTTTCAGTTCCTCCATTTCTCTCTAAAGCATGTTTTTGTGATAGTGAAAATGACTCAAACGGCTGGTTTCACGATCATTTTTAGGTATGTATATTCCGGTACAAAACATTGAAAAAGGAATACGGACGTGCATCAAATCTTTATTTTTATTTTCACTTCATGAAATGGTAGTCTCCGCTGAAAGTCTCATAGAGGCGCGTTATCGACTGCGCGCCAGTTCAGCGCTTTGCGCGTAGAGGCGATGAGAGAGTTGATGCGCAGGTCTCGGTCGCCCCCAGTGCTCCCACGCTTTTAGGCCTCAGACGTGCAAAATTCCTTCAACCAGGCGGCCACCTTAAGGCGGATTCACCGTCTATTTGTAAAGATCGTACGCACGTTTTCTGATGGCAGACATTCAAACAAAAACGTAACTTTGCGAAGCGAGATTATTTTGTGTTTTGCAGGCTTTGTTCAAAACATGGTACCGTTCTGAAACATTGGCAAAAAAAAAAAAAAAACATAATCTCGTGTATTGTTGACTTTACGTTGATAGTTTTAGTAAAAAGAATAAAATTATTGTTAAATCGAATATTCTGATTAGTTGAGAGTTCAGCGGAACGTATGTATGTACATGGAAGTTTAAAGTTGAGCTACTCTGCCTCTCTCCTCTGTACGTACTTACGCTAAGTGCGAATGTGAATAGATGCATGCATATATTCAGTGTTCAGCCTTTGTTCATACATACTTACGCACGTACGCTACTTGGAAGTTGTGAATCCATCTTAACTCGCGGTTAATAAAGTTTCGCCTCGTGAAACAGCTTTCAGAAAGCCGGGCGTTAGAGTGATTTGGTTAAACATTTCCGAGGACTATGTCGTTTGGCTGAGACGTCACCCCGAAACTATGCGGCAACCACAAAAGCACGTGACGCGTCTTCCGCGGCCGTATTAGGCGTTGAGCCCTCGCGGGGGATGCGGGAATGGTCCATTGTTAGCGTGTGACGTCACCGGCGTCCCGGGAAGCTGGCGGAGGACGGCGTAAATCGTCCGGCGGTGTCTTCGTCGGGACCTAGAAGTTGAGTTGAGAGATTTGGGCGGCTCTTAACAACGAGTTAATGATAGCAGATAAGGGTGGAATGAGGTGACAGTGTCAGAGTGCAAGGGCGGGGTAAACGGGAGATTCCCGAGAAAACCCGCCAACCAGCTGTATCGTCCGGCACGATTCCCAGTCGCGAAAATCCGGAGTGATCCGGCCGCGGATTGAACCCGGTTCATCGTGGTGCGACCTAGAAATTTTCCACGCTCAGGCATAGAGTATACAACTACACAGAAACGAAATGTCTTGGTGGTTCCTCTGACATGGGAATGCCCATTATCTGACAGGCTCCGCGAGGCTCTGGGAACGGGCCTCGTGTCTGGGTAGCTGCAAAAGGACCCCCTTTGGGTGGGTTGCCGGGTGGGAAGTAGGTTACCAGGCGCTGATTGGCGAACGGCGTTCTAACATGTTACTGGCCAGTATGCAATTTTGCTGGCGCGTGGCTGGAGTCCGCAGAATAAGCGTCTATTTCACCTCTGTATTATATTAAGTACTCTGCGCTGCTGCGGTTTGAAAAATGAATATAAATTAGAAATAAAAAAAACACAGTAGACATAATTTACATGGTTTATCAGAGATCATAGACTATTTATATGATTAACGAAGTGAATGCTGGCAAAACCGTTATAACAAGTTTTTCTGAAAATTAAAACTGATAATATTAAATTGCCATAATTAATAGATAAATACTTTCTTATATCAGGTCAAAGAATGCGGACATTTTTAACGCGAAAAATAGCTTACGAAGGACTCGCCGTCCTTTTGCCAGACATCTAGTAACCCTACCCGCAACTAGATTCCCAGGTTAATAAATACGGTTCCTAATTGACGGGGACTCGAACCTCGATCCCACTATGTCGTCCAACTGTCACGACAGCTGGCAGCACCTCCCGGGTCGCACCAAGGCGGAGTAGGATTCAATGCAGTTAATGCTGCGGCCTTGAAATATGATCACAGTAAAAACAGAGAAGCCATGTTCGTGTCGTGGTTCCATAAAGTCACGTGGTATTGTCATGAACATTGTAGTCTTGATAATCTTGGTTGTTGTGCTCGACTGTGCCGTGCTGGTCCTTTTCTATGAACGTGAGCAGAGGTAACGGATTGCATGTCGTTATACCGTTGGTCGCTGTAGAGTAAAGGGGAGGGATAGCATTTGCCTTGGACGTACAAGTTTTTGGACAGCAAGAAGTATTTAAGTTTTACTATAAAAATGTTGTTGTTTTGAGGCATAGTGGTTCATCGTAGTTTTTTATTCGGCTGGCTTAGCAATGAGAAAAGATACGGATTGCTTTGGTCGAGGTGGGATCAGTGAGAGTGGGTTTCAATGATTTTCTAATAGTGCAGTAATAGTTCTCCCAGTCTAGGCATTGATAGTTATTGAAAATACAAGGTGCTTTTAAACTACGTATCGAAATTAAAACTACGGCATATATGGACTAATGTAAAGAAGAAATTTAAGTAGCAAAATGTTCGGAAAATTTATCTAGTATTTTCAAATTGAAATTGAAGATAGCATAACAGCGCCGGGAGTCCGCAATTTATTGTACCTGCGTGTATGACAAGTTGCATATCACGAAGGCGAATGGAACTGGCGCGTCATGCGGCGACCTCTGTACATAGGCCACCATGCAAATACGTGCAGACGCTACACCTGCAATATTACTGTTTATGTGTTGGAAATAAAATGCAATCACTTCTGGTATACTTTAGTACTCTATTGCTAATCTACCACTAGCACTAGCGGCGCCTACGTACCTCGAGTTTATGGTGCCCTATGTGTAGGAGCTCTCCGCATGGCGCACCAGTTCCGTTCGCCTTCGTGATATGCAACTTGTGCACGCAAGTACGTGTATCTGCGGACTCCCGGCGCTGTTTTGCTGTTTTCGAGTTCAATTTTAAAAATTTGCCGAACATTTTGCTACTAGGATTTCTGTTTATATTGGCCCATAGATTCTGAAGTTTAATTTTAACACTTAGGTTGAAAACACTGTGTATATTAAAATAATTTGTTTTCCATTAAAAATCAGATTTTCAAATTTTAATTTGCAGCTTGTAGCAGAAAGTTAACATATCCTAGATAGCAATAATTTATACCCTTAAAAATGGTAATTTGGGTATATTTAGCTGAAACTTGGATGCGAGAAACGTGATTCACAATGGCTTCATGCAGAAATACTGAAAATCTTTCATTCCATATATTTTTCGCCACATAAACGTATGCCAAAATACGTCACGACGTAAGGTCGTGTACGCTTACAAGCAGTGCAGTTACGTGAAGATGGCACTTGATAACATTACTGAATCGCCGAAATAGAAGAACAGCGTGACAAGGAGTTAGTAGAACAGTTGATAAAGTCGGTAAATTTATATGGCCATGGCTTATTTTCAGAATTATGGACTCCATATTTATATCTTAGAAGACGTAGGCAGTACTTTTTGACGTCACCAGCGCAGCAGGTAAAATATAACCACAGAGAAGGTAAGAATACAGAGGTGAAACAGCAGCTTATACGAAGAAACGACGAACTCCAGCCCCACACAAAGAAGCTGCGACTGTGAGGTGGTTAGACTGCTCGCCTCCCACCTAGGCGAACCGGGTTCTATTCCCGGCGAGGTCGCTCCCGGATTTTCGCATGTAGGAATCGTGCTGGGCGGGTTTTCTGGGATCTCCTGTTTCCCCTGCGCTTGCATTCCAGCGCTGCTCCATACTCACCTCACTACACCCTTATCGGCTCTCAAGACCTCGATGTTAAGAGCCCCTCAAATATCTCCACTTCGCTCCAGCCGCACACGCCAGCAAAATGGCGTCAACTAGCCAGCAAAATGTCGGAACACCGTTTGTCTATCAGCACCTGATAACGTACCTGCCAGGCGGTAGCCCAGCCAGATGAGAATCTTTGCAGCACGCGGTAACCGATCAGACACACTGCCAGTTCCCAGATGTGGGCATCGTTCACATCAAAGGAACCGCCACATCGTTTCGCTTCTGTGACCTTACCTGCTCTGCGGCGGTACCAACCCATCCGCACGTCACGTGCACGGACGCTGTTAAGCCTCCAGCGATGGCGTTGTACGCGGCCCGGCCCTTGTCAGCCAGGAGGGACGCTGCTAATGCAGCAGTAATAATACATGAATAAACATGAGGCAGCTGAATCTCTAGCCTCATTGTCCGCGCATTTCCGCCAATTTTCTCTCTCGGCGTTCCAGCTGCCGCCGCTCAAGGACAATAAACACGCCTATGACGGTGGATCTTAACACGACTCTCCTTTTACGGCCTGCCGTAAGGCGACGCCTGCTCTTCATCCGGCAGAGGCGGCTGGCTTGAGAATCTGTGGTTCGCAGACTCGAGTCCGTCCATTCTTAGGGACACGTGTTGGAGGTGATTTTGTTTTTGTAATTATGCACACTAGTATAGGCTATTCATGGTAAAGTGAGCACTTTTGAGGCCCTAGTTACTTTTTCTTTTCTGCCATATTTTACCCTTTAACCACCATTGTCATGTAAGTAATAAACAGAGTGTGTATATTCCACCTCACTCGGAAGTTAACGTCTAATGCTAAAATAAAATATGTTTATTGAATATTATCCCAAATGAGAAAGCTTTCAAAAGTGCTCACTTTACCGTGAGTAGCCTTTATAATGGCAAGCAATAGTTCTAAGGGAGGTCATTGCGCTGATTTGTTTCGATGAAGCAAACGCACAGCTAATGAGTGTTTATTCCTGTCCGCAGATATCACTAGTGACATGTTTGTAACTGTAAGTATTAAATATTTCACGCGGACACCACTTCGTCACGCTTGGAAGTAAGTTTGAGTAGCTGTTAATCCGTATTCAGAAGCAACTTTCTGCGCGAGATTGATTAAGTTGCAGCATGTACGCATTTCTTGAGTCAGTCGTTCTTGTCTGTGCAATACTTTGGCCTCGTTGGTATATTATATACTCCATTATCGGTTACTTCCAGTTTTTCTGAAGCCCTGCTAAAGTTCTACCCCCAGGATATTCCTCCGCCTCATACAAACAAAGCTTAGAAAATTACACCACAAGGCCAACGCACCGAATTCGTGCGCACTCGGTGTAATAATATTTGCATTAGAACTATTTATTGCTAGGCATTTTCAACATACCTGTTTTCTGTCGGTCTCTATTCAAATTAGTTATAAATGAAATATTATAGTTTATAGACAAAATATAAATAAAAGTTATATTTAACCAAACATAAGGTAATTTTATGTTAACACAAGTATAAAACGCGCGTGATACATGACGTACTTATGAAAGAACCAAACACTTCATACATGGGGTGATTTTTCATAGGTTTGATTCAAAAAGTGTGAAGAAACCGCAAATAGACTATAGTTATCATGTCGTTACTATTCAGCAGCGAGGATCTTCGATTAGATTTCGCTCTTGGAGATGTGCGTACTGATATTGTTGTCTTGAGATCCCTTTGCGTTACGAGCCAGACCGCACTGACTAGAGAGGCAATTGATTCATTTGTTAAAACTTTTTAACTTGTTTAAGGTTCTCCCCATATATCAACTTCACGAAAGATTTAGTCTCTGTAGCCTGCCTGCGATGCTCAAGGATATGGTCCAGCGTGATACGATTATTCCGGTAGTACAAATACGGCTGTGTTAGAAACGTTGTTTAACGTGACTTGTCAAGCGTTGTGGCACGACGTACAGACACCACTTGT
Source organism: Clitarchus hookeri (assembly GCA_002778355.1). Classification (NCBI taxonomy): domain Eukaryota; kingdom Metazoa; phylum Arthropoda; class Insecta; order Phasmatodea; family Phasmatidae; genus Clitarchus; species Clitarchus hookeri. The sequence goes on from NQII01001403.1 coordinate 818,892, forward strand.
TCGGGGGAAACTGCGTCTTCTTTATAAGATCCATCGGTATGCGAGTCGCAGCTAGCTAATAAATACCTGCGGAGGACAGCAGCGAACTTTACAGGCTGCAGACATGAATATCGATGAGCAAAACAGTGCTGTACTGACTATTAGGAATTTCCTGTAATTCTTGCCGATTTTACTGCCTCTTCAAGTCCGTCTTCGTCAAAGCTGTCAATTAACTTGTGTTCTGTCCAGCCTTCGTTCTGCAGGCTGTAAACTATGTGAATGCGCAATTGAATTCCGAGGATTAGAATGGCACGTATGCAAGTATCCAAGTGATCACCAGCAGTGTGCCGTACTCGCCTTTTCACACGTAACAATATAAATATTTTAAAACTTTTTAAAATTTCCTTTCAGTGCCAGAAATGGCCATAGGACTACAGCTGGTACTTGAACTTAGCTTTCGAGCACTGACGGAAACATTAGCTGCGGCTATCTTCGCATAAAGAGAAAAAAAAAAATTACTCTCATTTAACAAGCAAGCAGGTGAACTGAAGGTTGTGAACTTTGTTTTAAAATTCATCCTGTTATTTTGCGAACGGAAGTAGAAGAATCTTGAAACCTTTTTGTTTAAACTCGATACAAGTTTGCTGTTATAATGTGTGGCAGGTGGAAAATTAGTGGCGTTGTTTGCTGTTACAAATTAGAAACAAAGTTTTATTTTACAAAAAAAAAAAAAAAAATTGTAGCTTGCAGACTTACTTTGTTGACGTTACAAAACATTCGCAGAATGGAACTATCACCAATTGTTCAGCCTTCCAGCTTTTCCTGAAGTATTTCTAAGTTTAGATGCTGCATAAACGTTTAATCATTTTCTATCCATACCCGAATTTGAATTTGGTTTGTTCGCATTCACGTTTATGACTTCAGTAGACTTTTCAGTGCGTTAATTTTTCATCAGTAACTTGTTATAATATTTTTTTACAGCGTTGTAATTGAAAGCAGTGACCGTTATAACATTGAAATTCGCAGACATGGAGAAACTATGTAAAACAGGAAGCTAAAATGAAACGAAAAGTCAGTGCTTTTGAAAATATAAGGTGTCAGAGGTGCATCATACCGAGTGAATAAGAGGTTCTAGGAAATCGCGTGTTGTTCGTGTCCTGGAACGATGGCCGCGTCAGCGTCGGGAGCTCCGCCATCTTTACGCGCAGAGGAAACAAAAACAAGAAGTGCTTGACCGCTCCTAAGAACCCGCATCTACACGTACGTGCACATGCGGAGTCGTGTCCTTGCGCGCGCGGGGCCGGCCCGCCTACCTGCCGACTGTTTACGTTTCCGTGGCACACAATCGAGAGACCTCTAAACGCCTACCTACATTACAGGCTGTTCACGGTAAACTGAACACTTTTCAAAGCTCTGCTTAAGATCTACTTGTAAACACGTGTATCCTTCCGCCATATGTAAAATTAACATTACCTTGTGCCTGATCACTTTATTCATGCGTTGGTCATGTGAACATGTGTACGTAAAAAAAAAAAAAAAACCAGAAAGCAAAAATAAATAATGGTAATATTTTCAAACGTTTATCGAACACTTTTAATTCAACGTTAAGTCAAGGAATTACTTTCTGTCCGTCGTTACCAACTTGACTGGGTGTATACTGGTCAGGGTGCTTGTTAAAATATATGCAGGTAGGAGCAGTGATATTTTTCAAACGTCGATTCAAAAGTGCTTGAATAGCCGTGAACAGCCTATATTCTGCTTAACTTTGCATTGTCACTATGCTGAGGTATAGGTAGAGTAGCAGTATATCCACACTAAAGTAATCCAGTGCATACAGATGTGCGCATAACGCACAGGACGGTTATTTAATTTTTGCTGGTACTGGAACGAGGTTTAATGCCCAGTGATCTTCGCTGTGCGAAAATAATTCGTAAATCGTGCTACACTCTCAGTCCGAATCAGTGCTTTCAATTAGTGGAATTATTTTACTGAGTCTTCAGTTAATGAGCTGTTATCTACTCGTGAATCAGTGGAATGCACTGAGGTCTTACTGCCAGGCCAGTGTAATTCACTAGGAATCAATAGAAATCACTGTTTAATAAGTGAATACCACGAACTAAGTTGATCAGTAGAATTTTACTGCTTCAAGTGGAGCAGTTTTAACTGTTCAGATTTTAGAGTTTATTGGTTTAATTTATGACTGGTTCATATCACTGCAGTCGAACACGAACTGGTTGTGGTAACGAATAATATGCTCTCTCTTCTTAACTACAGAATAAAATAAAATAAAAATTTTTTGCAATACCTGAAGCTATAAATTAAATTGCGCCTGAAAGGGCGAATAATGACGTAAACTTAAAGTTTCTATGTGAGAAAAGGAAACTCAGTGTGCCAATTACATTCAAAAACCGATATTTTGTCTTTTTTTTTTTTTTTTTTTTTTTTTGTGTTTATGATTAATTCCTACTTCTTTCTGCGTATCGTGCTGTGGCATGTTTTGAGAACTTCGTTCGATTGCAATGGCAGATTTTGAAGTGTTGATTTTGTTTTTGCGTGTGCATGCGTGTTTGCAAATAAAATAAATATTTGAAAATTTCCAAATTAAAGCAAAATATATGGGCGCATGATGCCAGTTTAGCATATATGTGCCAGTTTAGACGAGATTTTAGGATATTATGGACACATGTGTGCAATAGTTTCAAATGTTGTGGAGCAAGTGTTCATATGCACATTATATGTGTACGGCCGTACACCATATTTTTCCAGATCCCAAATTTAGCATATTTGGTAGCACTGCATTATGACATACGCGTGCCATTGTTTCCTCCAGTATGAACATTTCGACGTAGAGTTAACGTGGAGTAACGTAACAGTGCCCAGGTTAACCTCAGCGTGACTTGAACCTGAGGGCAATACGCAAACGCCGATCTGGAATGCCGTCTTAAAGTTGCGCTGCGCGAAGCCATACGATTGTCAAGCTGTTACGCTATCATATTCTTGTCGGAAAGTGGACAGCAAAGTTAATTTGCACTCGCCAATAGAGTTATCACGTCTTGTTCGAGCGTTGGTAATGCTATTTTGTATTTTTATTTAGTCCTTTGACGACGAACAATGAAGAAACATACAATAGTAGAAGATAAATGTATCTGCGTCTCAAAAATGTTTACGTTGTATGTCTAGGTTTTAGTGCTCGTGAAATAGTGTACAGACTCGCTCAATTGCTAGCGTAGGATCGTAACACTAGTTGCATACAATGATAGGCGTTTTACATTGTCCGCCACACAATGAAAAACTTTTGACAATGCGACGTTTGACTTCATATATAGGCAGCCCACTCGTTTACATGTTAGTCAACACAATAGTATCGTTACAAAAAAAACCATGTGAAAAGTTCATACTTTCGGGATTGGAAAACTGGTCTGTTGGGTCATTAGTGAGAATTGAGAATGAAGGATAATTATTTACTGTTGTCACTTCCGTTTTTTTTCTGGTGATTCCTTTTACACAATGCGTGAAAATGATTTACAGAAGCCCAGTGATACGTTCCTTTTTAAGCTTCTAGAATTTAAATTATTTTTGCTGAATACCTTACGATTTAGCACTTGTATTCAGAATTTACTGTCGGCCTTTCTACCGTTCCGCACCAGTATCTACACGTAACATTTAAGGTCATGCATTCGAAAGCTTCCCCAGTGTCTCGGTAAACCTACAAGTTTGCCACGAACATGTCGACTTCTTCGTGCGTCGTGCCACTGATTTCAGAATCAAAACTTTGTAGTTTACGGACGAAGTCAATTTCATCACAGCCGTGGGTTCCAAAATAAATGGATACTTCTTGAAATCAAACTTATGCGGAACAGCTTGAAACAGATGTAGATATTTTGGTTTCCCGAGTCCGCATTGTAAACATTTGTATGCACATATATAAACATAAAACATACGCATGTATTACTAAATAGTCAATTGGTTGGAGTAAATCGCTATAATCATGGAAGTTCCTTTGTCCTTAGACTTCCTGGCTCACGACCGTATTTTAACTTTAACTTGTTGGTTCCGCGAGGGAGAATAATTCAGAAGTGTTAATATCTAGCGATGTAGCAAGCCATTTTCTATGCTTTAGCAGCGCAAACATTTCAAATAACAGCCCCGAAATTAGACGTACGGTCCAGAACGTGATAAAGCCAAGATATGTCGTATCTCTCCCCTTAAGGTTAGGTCTCATAGGCCATGTTGAATTCCCTATTTGTGTGCCATAAGTTTCTTTTCAATGAAATAACTATATATTTTTATTATAACACGGTTGCCTTCAAATTTAGTCGCTAGATTTTATCCACGCGTTATCTGGTAACCGTGAAACGGCAAGAATCTGTGGATAATTTAAAAAGGATGCTGCTCTAATTACGTCGCAGTTACTCAGCAAAAGTTCAGAAGTTACGATTGTTTCACCGCGTAATGTATATTGCCAGAGAGGCATAGTTATAGTTTCAAAATAAGTGTCCCCAAACAACTGAAATAAGTTAAGACACCAGCAATTCAACATGGCGTCTGCGGCCGAGCCGAAAGAGCCTGTATCCACGACGACCAAGGATCGTGACACAGCAGGCTGCCCGTAAAAGCATTTCATTAATAGTAGGAAAGGGTAAGGGGGGGACTAATAGTCTCGGTGTTTGTAATTATGCTCCGGGAGAGCTGAGATGGACACTGGGCCGGCCTTGCTCGCGACTCTTTAGCTGCTAGTAATTGAGAGAGGAGTTTTCGGTAAGAGGGTGAGGGGGGGGGGAGGTTATGGAACCCAGTTGGAAGGGGAAAGGAATTGGGATGGTGCTCGGTCTTTGTGGTTGCCGACGAAGCGTAGTGGGGGGGGGGGGATTTCCAACGTCCCCCTCTCTATACGTGCAAGAAATGTAAAATCGTCCCACGCGAAGGGAAGGCACTCATAATCGCCCTGTTAAAGTGGTAATTTCAAAGTAACCCTTTTGAGAACTAATTTAATTTTACATTTTCAAGTGTTGCTGACAAGGCATTTTACGATATGCGCTGTGTTTAAGTCGACACAACACTTGTTTCATTGTCACAGCCAACGAGCTGTAGGCTTTCTGCTCGGCGGTAGTAATATGAGCCAGTAATAACCTGTGCAAATACAACGATTTACGAATCAGTTACCCACAAGGAAGATCACCGAGCATTAAGCCCTTACGCTGTAGAGCGCTGGCCGAAAATGACCTCCTTGTGCGTCATGCACACAATTGCGAGGGTCCGAATGGGTAAAGGAAAACATAATCATTGAGCGTTAGTTCCTGCAGAACGCGCTGCTCAGTTGTAGCAGCATCACAGAGTACAGAGTAGAGGCGAAATGGCGTGGCGGTTCCATTGGCGTGAGCGCACTCATTCTCCGATTGCATGTACGATGCTCTAACGGTTCATGAGACCGATTGACTTCTGCTGCCTGCGTTAGGTTCCCTATTGGCTGGGCTGGCGTTCCGACGTGTTGCTGGTCAGTGCCGCCATTTTGCTTACTTGTGCGGCTGGAGTTCGCGGTGCAAGCAGCCAAGCCGTCCACGCAGTCCTTCTTCGTCACCTCTTCTTCCTCCTTTCAAATCTTGCACCTACCCCCCACTTTCCGCGCGCACGCTAGCTGTTATTGCAAGTGCGTGCCTCCCTTCCACGCCAGCCACTCAGTATTAGTGAGGACACCCACACTGGAGGAAAGGTGGAGAAGCCTAGTCGGCGACACCGTGGGTGGCGGTGGGTTGTGTGAAGTCGGTTTACGATGAAATACGTGTACGCAATGAACGTGTACTTAACAGAATGGTAGAAAGTATTTTTACGAAACGGTTCTTGGTCATCGCCTACGTGTCGTGTATAGTCTGTTCGCGGTTTATTCAGAATTTTTTAATCTAACCTCGGAAAAATCACCCCACGTATGACGTGTTTTGTTATTTCCTATATNAATGCATGACGCGCTTGGTTTTTTTGCTGAATATACCGTGTATCACAAGTGTTTTATACTTCTGATAACGTAAAAGTACTTATTTTTATTTAAATTAAACTTTTACATATATTTTACCTCTGAATTATAATATTTCATTTATAGTTTATATGAATAAAAACAGTGAGGCAACAGGCGTGTTGGTAATGCCAAGTAATAAATAATCCTTATGCAATATATTATTACGTTGAGTGCGTACGGATGCGTTACGCAGTCTCTTTGGTGTACTTTTCGAGACTCGGTTAAGCTTTGTTTGCATAAGGCGGAGGAATATCCTGGATGTAGAACTTTATCAGGGCTTCAGAAAAGTTGAAAGTAACCGTGAATGGACTATAGGGACATTCTCGAAGGTAGACGTGTACGAAATGGCGATATTTTATTTCGTGTAAGTAATTTATTGCATTTCATACAACAGATATCTTATTTCTAGAAGAAAACATACGTTTTTATTTTACTTTAATCATTAAGAAAATATGCCTAGTTTGTATGTAATAGTTGATTGTATTTTAATTTTGTATTTTACTATATTTCGAGCTGTATTGTTTACAAATCCTGTGCAGTAAGTTCTTACAGAATAAGGATGCAAATAAAATAAAATTAAATGTTATTTTCTAACAAACCACTGCTATGTAGACGTGTCTTACGTATACGAAATTAATCGAGAACCGACATTGACACTAACGCCGGGTTGGCCAACACAACCGCTTCACATTTTTACTCCGTTGACCATGTAAATAAAGGGTTCAGTTACTTGCACAGATATGTTGAACTTCGTACTAGTTTTGGGGTAAGTTTCATCATTGGGAAATGTTTTTTTAATGAGTTTTAATATTATTTTGTAGAAAAATTATTTAGGGGCCCGTCTACCTTCAGCTATTTTCCGCGTTTGAGGTCAAGAAGCGCGGGAGCGATAAGGGTTGAAGTGACACGCGTATCAAGTGCACCATCACCTCTGAACGCAAGACTCTGAACTGGCGTGCATTGTTCTCGTTGTGCTGCTTGTATCTATGGGACTTTAAGCGGTCACACAATCATTTTATTGGCGAATAGTCTGTAGCAAGGTTCAATGCAGGGCCTTTGAGTATTTTTGTATGTCTCCGAGGCGTATATTTTGAGATACAGTGGTTTGAATAGGCCATTGTCAGCTATGTTGGAGTGCACATCGGTTGCTGTGACCAGATCCAGTATGAAACGAGAGATGCTAGACCGAAAGTATTAGCGCCACGAACAGCCTTATAAAACCGGAAGAAACTTAAAAATGAATTTCATAAAACAATGGTAGTGTCATTGGGCACGTACGATTTGAAGGCCCGTCTCTTGGGTTGCTAAACTATTTTATACTTGGAAATGAAGTTCGGAAGACTTATTAACAGTAGGAACTGGAGAAATTCGCTAGTTTGCTTTATACTAGATTTTCATATATTCGCTCATTAACTTCTGCTGCTCCAATAGTAGAAACTTCTTCCTTGACTAGACAGCACGAAGTTTTGTTTTACTGTACATTTTTCTTATTGATTCAGAGTCTTCCAGGCACGAGACCAATAAACTTTCATCCAGTTGCAAACGTAATGGAGATGGCGAAGTGTTTGAAGGTTTAGGCTGTCGTCAAATCTGCACCGTAATTAGAGTTTAAAGGAATGGAGTAATGAACACCTTCCATCAGAGGTGCATGAATGAACTACCGAGCACGACTTAGCTAGAAATGTTAAATGCGATGGTCCATCCCCGATTCCCGAGGGTTTGAGCGTTACGCTTCACCTGTCACGGCCGCCGAGGACCACAAAAGGAAGGAGAGGATAGGGTCCAGTCAAGACGAGATGACGTTACGTCAGAGCAGGTGCCGCCAACTCGACTGCGGAAAGGAAAGAAACCAACACCGTTTCTTTTTTTAGGATTCTTCATCATTTTAGTATTTCCAGAGACTGGAAACGTCGAGGCCTCCATCTTTGCTCATTTCCACCGAAGAAGTTGTAAACATTTGGACTCCCCCCCCCCCTCGCCCTTTTTAGAACTTGGGTTAGAAACCCGGTAAAGCCATCTTGATTTAGGTTTTCCGTGGTTTTCCGAAACAACTCTAGGTGAATATTGGGGCGGGGGCTTTAATACGGGCCACGACTGATTCCTTACCCAATGCTGCTTTTTTTGAGCAACCTGCTACATCTCTTATGACCTCGTTGTTGACGAGACGTTAAACTCTACCTACCATTTGCGGATTCTCAGAAAAGCGCCAGAACCCCGTGCATTCAGCCATGAACGTCATGGGCGGAGTTGAAATGGCATCCTGCTAACGGTTATCATGATTATTCGTTTGATTTCTGGCATTATATACTATTTGTGAGCGGTTTGTAGGCTGCTGAAAGCTTTGCAGAACCGCGTGTGGGGGCAGCTCTCGAGAAACCCCTCTTCAGAGCGTAACCAAACCCATTCTCTGGTTTTGGCACACGTCTTCCTGAAGCTCATTTGTTTATTACGTGCTAAACGCGAAACTGGCTCACACGTTAAATTCTTCGTCACTTATACACTTAAGGCACTGACATGGACGTACAGCGTGGGACGTCAACGCAACGATTTTTTTTTTAAACGACGTACGAGGCAAAGAAGAGCGATGGCGCAAAATAGGCAAGCTAACATAAGCGAAAAGTCGTGGAGGTTGTTTTGGTATGGGCGTACCCACTCTCTGATTGGCTAAACGAAGTTCTTGTAAAGGGTTTTGTGTCTGATTGGCTACCGCAGGTTGCGAAATGTTCCCTATTGGCTGGGCTGTCGGCTGGCGAGTAGGCCATCAGTTGGCTAACTGCGTTCAGTCATGTAGCCGGCCAGTGACGCCATTTTGTTGGCGAGTGCGGCTGGAGTTCGCGTTATAAGCGGCTGTTTCACCTCTGTATGCTTATGTACTCTGTGGCGGCGGGAAAGATATATTTTTAAGGTTTCGTCGTTGAAAGTAAACCTTTTTCTTACAAATTTGGGTCAGAGCGGTTGGAAATATGCTGTTAATATCCTTTACCTCCATCAAAAAATGTAAATAAGAGGCCATTACAGCTTTCCAGGGGCACGCTGAAGTCCACACCAACGAATTTACTTCATAGCAATAAATGTAGTACAATAGTTATAAATAGGACCTCCTTTTTTTTCCGCGAAAAGATTTCCGCGAAGGCTAGCCTCCAATGTATTATAGCATACGTGCAGTTTTACTTTGACTATTGGCCACGTGTCTTTGTCGGGAGACAGTTCTTTACTTGATGGGCCAATCAGAATTAGGTAACTCAGACACTGAGCGTCCGTGATTCGCGGGCAGACATATATAATGCGTGACAGTTAAAATCATCCAATTATGAAAGTGGATCTGAGCTCTAGTGTTTTAAGAGTATAAGTAGTCCTGAAATCTTTTCGTGGAAAACAGACGGCCCTAGTTATAAATTTTCTTCGTAGCATATTAAGGATTCTGCCGTTTTTTTTAACGCGCTTCCCAAAATCAGGCTTAACCCATTCACACCCAATGTACACAATTGTGTACATTACGCACGTGTAGGTAATTTTTGGTCTGTGCAGTACACTGCGAAGCTCAATGACCAATGATCTTACCTTTGGGTAAATGATTCGCAAGCCGTCCTACTGGTCTAGGTCCTAAATGGTTCATATAACTGTAGCCGAACATATAGCCTACAGCTCATTAGTGGTGACTAAGAAGCAAGTGTTGTGGTATCGACTTAAGTACAGCACGTATCATAAAATCTCTAGTGTGCAACATCTGAAACCGTAAATTAAAGAGTGAGTGAATAAATTTGGGTGGCTCTTAACAGCGAGGTCTTGAGAGCCGATGAGGGTGATTGAGGTGAGTATGGAGCAGCGCTGGAATGAAAGGTCTGGGGAAACGGGAGATTCCTAAGAAAACCCGCTGACCAGCGCCATCGTCTGGCACGATTCCCACGTGCGAAAATCCGGATCGCTTTTGTGGGAGGCGAGCAGGCTAACCGCTCAGTTGCCGCGTTCCTCCGTAAAGTAAAGTAGGTCTGTAAGGGTTAAGGTGTGGTATCATCAGAAACTTGAAGAATAAGAGCATTTGTAAGATTGTGACGAAACCAAAGATTATGGTTGATTTTGGAGAACGCATTGAACGCTAAATCGACTACATATTTACCATGACACAGATATGATTCCCTGCGTTCGACTACTTTTATCGCTTGAATCATAACAAAGTTAGCCTTTAAGTAAAATAAGTTATCGCGGGTGTAATAATGCTTCTGGAACACTGCAGCCTCTTCTTAAAGTTTTTTTGTACGACGCAATAACTTAAACGTTACTGACAATTCTTTGAATGTTGACTAAATGTGTATTTTTGCTATGTACACCTCTTTTTGGAACGTTTTGACCCTCACTGGTCCTGAGATACGACTGGCTTTCACCTGTGCTCTGTCCCGGAAATCTTGGTGCACAAATTCATTCCCATCGCTTCTTGCAATAGGTCTACAACAACACTGTGCAATTTTCTTGCATTATTATGTGTTGGAGCCGTTTTTCTCTCAAAGCGCATCCATGTTTTTCCCTTACAAACAGCTGCCTACCTACAAACATTCATTGGCGCTCTGCCACTGCAATGTTCTCAGCCCAGATAGTGTTTTATTTACATCCACATCTTGTTTGAGGTGAACAATGTGTGGAACGTCTTAAAAGGATCAGCTTTATCGCAGATGTTAATACTTTTAATTGGCGGAGTTCAAGGAGACAAGTTTATGGCCTTTCCTTCTCCTCCTCGGGTTCTGAATTAACTTTCTGGCAGAAAAATTTCAAGCACTTATAAGAAATTATCCAAAGAAGATAAATTTGGCAGTCCGGAAACAGTTTCACTGTACTGTTTTTGCCAGTATCCGGTCATTCGTCGCGAAATGTTAACCATTTACACATTCCGACTTAGGGTATTTACGTACGTAAATTTTTTTGCTATCGAGCCAATTTTTTTATTGGGTTGCTTCTATTTTTATGTGAAAGAGTGTAAGTTCACCTCATTTTGTACGGTTAGGGACGGTGAATAAAACGTCTGTTAACGTGGTGGTTTTTGTGTTTCGGCTCACCGGTAGCTAGATGGCGTACACACTAAATTAGCGCCAAAACTTATTCCTAGATTATCTATCCTTTGAACCCGAAACTTCTTGATACGAAATTCCCTAGAGTACCCAACTGGATCAGATTTTTTATATACGTAAAAAGCGAAGTTTAAAAATAATGTGTTAGGAGCAAGGTGCAGAATTTGTCTCGCCCTTCGTCACGTCCTTTTTGTTATCGCTATCTTTAGTATCTCTACAATCGGTTTCCTTTGTTCCGCGGACCCCTGGAGGTCTTTGAGCTTATATTTATGGTTCCGCGGTTGAAAATAATATATTTCAACATTCACAAAAAATGTTGTAATTATGCTGAAGCTGTATAACTATTTTGTTATTAATGAATCTGGTTTTCGCGAATTTTATCGTGAACTAAACTTGAAAGTGTAACAATTTGTATATTGAATAGAAAATTATGTTGTATACATCAATTTGGGGGGGGG
>NQII01001403.1:830414-875991 GCA_002778355.1 Clitarchus hookeri
GGGGGGGGGGGGAACTCTATTAAAGAAACGGTTAGGGGTCCGGCATGATGTACATAATATCAAAAGGGTTTTCGAAATCACAATAGGTAAAAATCATCCATAGGTAGAGACCTGAAGAATTCGCGGATTCTTTTTGGGACAAGATAGAATTCCAAGCATGTGTGTTTATATAACTTTAGACATTGGTCCACACGGTGTTTGACACCTCCTGGAGAACGCTGGCCCAATAGTAGCCTTCCACTGTGGCAGCAGACAACCAATGTGCAGTTGATATTGACCAATTTGTACATAAGACTGTAGAGTCTAGCCTGCAGGTCATTGAACTCGCGAATTTTTCAGGTCTCTAGTCATAGGCGAATATTTCACTCAACAAATGTGTTTGTTCAGAACGGTACTAGTATCATTATAACGCTTTGTAAAATGCCACCACCAATAAATATGTGTTTGTGCGTGTTGATATTGGCAGCAGATTACGGAATGTGGACTCGCCTCAACAACGAACGATACAGTTCATTCGCGGTGTCGTCACACTTTTTTGATAAAACCTTTGAAAAATCACGTAATGTAATGAAGTGTTTGGTTTCTTTCTAAATATGTCTTGTATCCCTAGCGTTTTATACTTCTATTTAAATAACAGTTTTTTTTCTATTAAACTGGACATTTAATTGTTCTATACATTATATGATTTTACGTATAATTAATATGAATATAACCGGGAGAAAATAGGTGCGTTGGTAATGCCTAGTGATAAATAGTTCTTATGCAGGAGATTATTAAATTAAGTGCGCACAAATACGGTGCGTTGTTTTTTTTGGTGTAATTTTCTAGACTTGGTTTGCACGAGGCGGAGTAATAGCCTGAAAGTAGAACTTGACCAGGGTTTCCGAAAAGTTGGAAGTAACCATGAGTGAACTCTACCGCCCAACGCCCAAGTGTGAGGCAGTTCTCTTATAGTACGCTGTTTTCTTTCGTGTGCAGTAAGGATCATCAAAGACACCTACTGTGCGACGTCCCATATAGAGGACATTGTGACCGAAAAGGGTTAAGAACCCCCTGGTCTAGGAGGTCAAAGTCTTGGCGGACTGGTCGCTCGCCCAAAAAGGCGGTTGGGGGGGAAGGCGGTGACGTCAGCTGCTGTTGTGGGTCGGAGGCCTTCCCGTAGAGACGGGGCGCTAAGTGGCTGGCGCGCAAGCAAGCGTTGTTAGCACTTTGTCGACGACGCGCGGAGCAGCGATCGCTTCCTGGCCTTATCGCTGCGCGGCCGGCGAGGCAGAGTGGCGCGAACAACACCGGTGTGTCGTCGAGTATAGGCCGTTCATGGTTACTTCCAACTTTCCTGAAGCTCTGCTAAAGTCCTACTTCCAGGATATTCCTCCGCCTTGTGCAGAAAAACTTAGAAAAACACACTAGAGGAGGACCAACGCACTGCATTCGTGCGNCAGGATATTCCTCCGCCTTGTGCAGAAAAACTTAGAAAAACACACTAGAGGAGGACCAACGCACTGCATTCGTGCGTACTTAGTTCACTACTATTTGGCATAACAACTATTTCTTATAAGGCGTTTACAAACACACCCACTTTCTCTCTGTCTAGGCCTATATTCATATTAGTTATAAATTAAATATTATAATTTAAAGATAAAATATAAGTAAAAGTTCTATTTAACAAAAAACAAGGGACTTTTACGTTGACGCAAGTGTAAAACGCTTGTGATAAGTGACATATTTAGGAAACTAGCAAATACGTCACACATGGGGTGTTTTTTTAGAGGTTTGATTCACAAGTGTGAAGAAACCGCGAATAGACTATACTTAGGGATACAGAGGCGAAACAGCCGCTTATACCACGAACTCCAGCCGCACGTGTCATCAAAATGGCGTCACTGGCCTGCAGTATGCCGGAACGCCGTTCGCCAATCAGCGCCTGACAACCTACTCGCCAGCCGGCAGGCCAGCCAATCAAGGAACCTTTCGCAGCACGCAGTAGCCTATCAGACAGAACGCTCGTCCCCAGATCTTCGCGTAGCCAACCAGAGAATGGGTACAAGAACCGCCACGCCATTTAGTCTCTATGAACTTATCTGCTCTGTGCTTACGCTCAGCGTGTACGTATATAGTCAGTGGATAACACCATTGAAAAATAACCCCATGAATGACCCGTTTGATTGTTTCCTAAATAAATCATGCATCAGAAATGTTTTTTTACCTCCGTTAACATTTACATACCTTCTTTTTTTTTATATAACCCATTTACTTTCTTTGCACACAATTGGTGTATACACAACGTACATGAAGCTTATTTTTGGTTGGTGCTGTACGGTGTGAGACACANTTCTTTGCACACAATTGGTGTATACACAACGTACATGAAGCTTATTTTTGGTTGGTGCTGTACGGTGTGAGACACAAAGCTCAATCTTCTTCAATGTTCCTGTTCTAGTTAATGAACGATTCCTTATTTCTGCAGGCGAACACAACGCCACGTCTGATTGGCTGTGATAACGAATCAAGTTCTGTGCCGACGTAATGTACAGCAAGCATCATAACATTTCTTTCTCGCAATACCCGAAACCATAAATTAAATCAGCTCTGTTGGGATTAAACGAAACTTTCACTTATGTTTTGCCTGTAATCATTATATTTATTCCATAGTTAATATTAATTTAAATGGAAATAAAAGAGATGCTGTAGTAATACCTGGTAAGAAATAGTTGTCATGTAAAATAGTGTTCTATTTTTAAACGTCATTTCTTAAGTAAACGTTTCTGACTGTCAGATTTAGGTTTTCCGGAATGCAGTGTTGGAAACTTATTCCATTGTTGTGTATAAAAACATTTATTTTCTATTGTCTGTTTGGCGCACAGATAGGGTGCTCTGGTCTCTTCTCCGTTTATTTCCCCCAAACATTTTTACGTTTTACAATTAAAAACACTAATACATAAGCCTTCCTCCGGACTCGAAACTAGAAGTCATAACACTAGAAGTAGAAGTAGTAAACTTTACAAGCATTTATTTCACGGAGATAGGCTTTGAGGTAACACCCAGAGATAGGGAGAATTTGTTGATTTTGCGTATTATCATCCTTCGTTTTAAGCAGAAGACGTGATTGGGGTGAGGGGTGGGAGATAGACTTACACGCTAAACTAACTTAAACTTAAATGTGCGAAGGAGCCTGATAACGGGGAAAAGGGTGCTTTTGGGAATTATAGGCTGTTCACGATTAATCAATTGAGCATTTTGGAAACTAACATTTGATAAAATGTCACTGCCCCCACCAGCATGTATTTTAACGGGCACACTGACCGGCATGCACCCAGTAAAGTTGGTAACGTCGGAGGTAAAGTAGTTCCACGTCTTAACGTTGAATTAAAAGTGTTCGATAAACGTTTTGTTAATACTGGAATGATTTCTTTTGCTTTCCGTTTTTTTTTAAAGCATGTAAGTTTTAACGTTGGTACCAATATTTACTTTCGTAATAATTTCGCAGTTTTGCACTTGACCGGACGCATGAATCAAGTGATTAGGCCCGTGGCGATTCCGCCATATTGTAAATATTGNATGGGCATACAAGTAGTTCTTCAGCACAGGGATGATCAAAAGCCCCCAGTTTGCCGTGAACAGTGTATAGTGAGAAATGTCCGCAATGCTTGCTGGCCGCGTGTGATGGAGGTTGAAAATGGCTTCCAGAGTGGAAACAACTTGTCGGCAGTCTGGCGGAGCAACGTGCATTTTCCTCTCGCGGTTAGCCGGGACGGGCTAATTCCTGTCGAAGTGGCAGGCGACGTTTAGCGGTGGCGCGGCAATGGACGACGCTGTTAGCAAACTGCCTCCCGGGCGTTGCCGCTCCGGCTTGCGGGGTAAAATGCTGGTTTAATTAGTTTAGGAAACACCTCGGCGAGCTGTTCGCGAAAACGGAGTTCGCGGATAAGATTCTCGCCGTTCGGATAAGTGTCACAACTACAAACCAAAGACCCGGATGCAAACATTGACATCAGGACCGCTCCTTTCCAAGGTCAAGTAAACTATAATACTGTGGACTATTCACCGTATCTTCACACTTTTCGAATCAACAATTTGAAAAATCATCCCACGTACGACGTGTTTGGTTTTTTCCTAAATATGCCATTTATCACAAGTGTTTTGTACTTTACACAGACGTTACTTATTTTTAATTAAATTAAACATTTTATATTACTTCATATAAATTATATTATTTAATTTGTATTTAATGTGAATGAAAACATAGAGTAAATATGTGTGTTGGTAATGCTTAGTCAGAAATAGTTATTTTGCAGAATATTATTAAAGTGAGTGTGCGTGAATGTGGTACGTTGTCGCTTTGGTGTAATTTTCTAGACGTCGTTAACCTTTGTTTACATGAGGCGGATGAATAGTTTGAAAATAGAACTCAGGCAGGTCTTCAGAAAAGTCAGAAGTAACCGTGATTGGACTATATAAATAAAACGCATGTTTCTGAAAATATGAAGGTACATGAACAGAATATTATAGCGGTTAGCTCATCTATAAAATATCAACATGAGTAAGAATCATTTTTTAACTTATGTATTCACACTTTCTTCTTCCGCGACTTCGTGGAAGCAAAGTCGCTTTCTCTGAGGGCAAGGACCCCTTTTGATTAAGGTCCTGGTCGTAGCTGCATCGCCTGCATTGCCATTGTTACGCCACTGGTTCGGAGTCGCAAGGTCACACAACGTTCTGTCAAGCAGTTCGCTAAATGAGATAATGCTAAGGACACCCGTTTTTCGCGAAAATATTTCACGATCAGATGTCTTTCATAACGCTCAAACTCAGGTCCACTTTCGTCATTGGTAGGGACACTCGTATTTTCGCGAAAAGATTTCGCAACCTGTTGTATTTCAAAACACTTTGGCTCAGATTCACTTTCGTGATTGGATGATCTAGGTGTTACGCGCCTTAGGTGTCTGTCTACCCGCGAATCACAGACCTTACAGTATCGGAGTTACCTAATTCTTATTGGTCAAACGAGTAAGAAAATGTCTTCTCATAAACACACTTCGCCAATAAGCAAAATAAAACTGCTGGTATGCCCGTAAAGTATTGAAATCTAGTATGTGCGGAAATCTTTTCGCGAAATTCGGGTGTCCTTAGATATTGCTTGAGGCACCGGTTTTTATGGCGAAAATATTTCAGGACAAGTTGTGTTCTAACACACTTTCGTTCAGAGCCACTTTCGTGATTCGATAATTTGAATTGTTACGCATCTTCTGTCTGCGCGCGAATCACGAACGGTCAGTACCGGAGAAACTTAATTCTGAATGTAACAGACTGTCTTCACACAAAGACAAGCGGCCAATAGTCAAATGAAGACTGCAAGTGTGCACATAGGATATTGAAGTCTAGCCTCCACGTAAATCTTTTCGCGAAAAACAGGTAGCCCTAGATGTTGATTATTGTAAGTATTTTTTTTTTAACGTCACCGTCTTGTGCTAAAATGCTGTTTACATACTACATCAACAAAACAACAGATTGATTAAGAACACAGAGGCGAAACAGTCGCTTATAACGCGAACTCCAGCTGCATACGTCAGAAAAATTGCAGTACTTGCCAGCAACACGTTGGGACGCCGTTTCTCCAACCAGCGCCGGGTAGGCTACTCGCCAACCGGCATCCTAGCCAATAGATGACCTTTTACAGCTTGCAGTAGCCTGTCAGGCAAAAGGCCCGCGTTTCAGAGCCTCGGGCAGGTAATCAGAGAATAGGCACTGAATTAACCGCTACGCTATGTAGTCCCTGTGTACAGTTGCCACGTCGAACCTGAACACGAAAGTTTTCTTACGCTATGTCTTGTTTATTAACCACTTAGGGTACACATTAATTTTTCCATTCAGGTGTTGCAAAAAATTGCTTACAATACTTGACATTTTGGAAGGTATGGAAAGGGTTTCAGTAGATCTATTTCACAAGAAACCACCAATTATAAAATAGTTGGTGTGTCAGCAGCAACCCATAGTATTGCCCAGGAAAAGGCTAAGCCCGCATTCGTGCTACCTTTTCGACCTGTACAGTACTGACCATTATTTCACCTGTTCTAACCTAGAGTTAAACCAATTGTGGCGTTCACGAAATGTTGCTCGTTTCATACTCCGTGGGCAATTAGTTCTTGTACTCGTAGATTTGAAACTTTTTCTTGAGTTCGTCAGAGATGGGAAACACCTAAAAAGAAACGAGAACACGTAGTTGAAATGACTGTGCCGATAGCCATTGTGGTTGCGCCATGTAAGCCTTATTGTATACAAACAAAGCTGTACGGTACCGCTAAACCTATTTATGTGATTTCGGAACCACGCGGCCGCACCGAAACCTGTTTATGGTTCGTTATTTGTTTCACTTGCGTCATTAAAATTTTTACGATTTAAGTTTTTAATATTAGGAATTGCATTTATATCTTATAAGTTATTTTATCGTGCATTACACACAAAAAACTGAACTAACCTTTTATTAGGGCATATTTACAGTAGAGTTATATTATGGAAACATGTTTGTCGTTTTTGCTTTTAAACTACCAAATAAGGCATAAATAACCTAGCGACAGTAAATTGTAACATAAATACAGAATAAAACATTAAATAATTATTGTTATATTAAAATAGAAAATGTCTACACTTATTTTTAGTTCCTATTACTTCATCAACTAATATCCGTATGACTTTCAAGACGAATTATTAGAGACTTACAGAATTCGCGCTATTTTTCGGTGAGAGGATAGACTCCACTGCCTTATAAACAAATGAGCACAATCCGTGGTTTCATTGGCCGCTGCAATTTAATCAACGTCATCTACATGCTTGATCTTCTTAAAAGAGATTTGCCACTCCGCCGCTGAACTGATATTATTGGCTCAAGAGTTTTCCGAGGCGTGCCAGACGTATTTCCGTCCAATGGCTGAAGCCAGTCAAACGCACAGTAACTTGCATTTGGGTCTGTCCTTAAATAATAACGCGAATTGTGCAGGTCTCTACGAATCACCTATAAAATTGACTTTACTTACTCCGCGAAAGACGGCAAGAGTGTCTTTTGTCCAGTTGACAGCTGTCATTGAAACTTGACGTATGTCGCTGTTGGTGTGTGTGCAGAGAAACTCGGAATTCCGCGCGTTGCTTTTGTTTTCATATCGCAGCCGTTATGACCGCCACAGATTCTCAAGGACACTGCATGTGTCCTGCAGCCTTGCATGTGCTGCTGCAGTTACACCTGCAGGCCGACAGGAAATCCGTGCCGCCATCCACACGCTGAATGATGACGTCGCAGAACACCCAAGAATACAGACACTTAATATTTAAGTTCTCAGAAACGAAATGTTGTGGGGTCCGCGGTGGCTGAGCGGTTAGCATGCTCACCTCCCACCAAGGCGAACGGGGCTCAATCCCAGGTTGGTCGATGCTACTGGCTGGCGGGTTTCCTCGGGGATCTCCTGTTTCCCTCGCTCCTTTATTCCGGGGCTGCACCATTTGCATCTCAATCACCCTCATCGGCTCTCAAGACCTCGCTGTTAAGAGCCGCCCAAATCTCTTCACTGACTCACGAAATGGCGTGGTAAGCGTTCCCATTCTCTGATTGGAGGGGCGAGACTCTGAAAACGTGCCTAGTGTCTGATTGGCTACTGCATGCTGTGAAAGGTTCCCAATTAGCTGCACTGCCGGCTGGCGAGTCGGTTACCAGGCTTGTTTGACGAAAGACGTTCTAACATTTTGCTGGCCAGTGACGCCATTTTGCTGGCGTTTGTGGCTATAGTTCGCGGTATAAGCGGCTGTTTGTCCTCTATTATTGAAGCTGTGTCTCAATTGTAAGCGCATACTTGTTAAGTATATACATATTCGTACATGCGGTTGTGTGTACTTACCCTGACTATTGGGACATATTTTTTTCTGGCTGTACTTGACTCGTCGCACAACCTGGCGTAAATAACACGAACTACTAGAAAGTAAACACATTGTTACGAATGTAGCTTTGGAGTCATTCACTATCTGAAATGGGCTTAGCTCGATAATGAGTTGTGATTAGGTAGAGCACAGCAGTATAAGATTGAGTTTATTGAACATAAAGATTATACAATAACTATTTACGTGACTATTGATCGGGGGAGCTTAAATTTAATATCAAGATGCTAATTAATTATATTAAATATTGTTACCTCATGCCATTACTAGTACAGTCTAATTGGAAAGTCCCCACCTTCTTCATGTTGCCGGAGGCTGATTCTACGAGGCGGGCGGTTAACGACGGCCCATCTTCAGTGGTTTTCTCGTTACAGTGGCCCGACGACAGAATATGCCGCTCCCGGTGTTACGCTGGGATATGGGCGCGTTGTTTAATATTTTCGGCTCCGTTTACTGGCCGGTGGAGGGGATTTCTGCAACTGTCTTTCGCAAGGTGTTGTTGCAATCACGCTCGTGCCCTGGTTCATTGTTTGAAGGTGTAATCAGGCAGGCCGTTCAGCTAAGGCCTGATCACATCATAACAACGTGTTTTGTCATTCTGAGCTAACAACATTTTGTGTTCTGTGTTGGTTTTCTTGCTTTCGTTTATGTATATGGTGTTGTTTGATGTTGTTGCAAAATAATTGCAATAATGCATTTATTATGTGTATCAGGTAGGTTATTATAAACGAAGAAATAATTTTGCACATTGGTCGCTTCGTAGAGCAATAATACGGCGGGTAAGTAAAACCACAAAAAGTTCCAATCATGGGTTATGTACGTGACGTTTGAAAACAAACATGGCGACCGCCGCAAGTACGCAAACTCACCCAGCAAGTAAGCAACCTCGTGTACTTGGCAAGTACAGATGCTGTGTGTACTATACTAGGAATTGGGATGACGCTAGTATATACTCAGCGACGTCACAGGTGGTGCGAAATATGGATATTTATATACTTGAAGGGAATTGGGATACAGCCTGATAACTCCACGAACTCGAACCGCACACGTCAGCAAAATGTTGGAACGCCGTTCGCCAGTCAGCACCTGGTAACCTACCCGCCAGCCGGCTCCCCAGCCAATAGGGAACCTTTCGCAGCATGCAATAGCCAATCAGACACAAGGCTCGTACCCAAGAGCCTCGCGCAGCCAATAATAGAATGGGTACATTCACATCAAAAGAACTGTCACGCCAATTCGCCCCTTTGTACTTATCCGATTTGCGATACCGTTATGTGGCATTGGCACGGCATCGAAAGGAAATATGTTTTAAGATGGATTAACCACTGCCGTTTTGGATTTGTTTTTTTTTTCTCTCTAAAATCTGGCAGTAGAGAATGTGTTTTACATTTTTCGAGCTGAAAACGCATAATGGCACACTTCCTGAACTGTGTATGGTAACGTTTCTCTTCTTGCTACTTGCTATCAGTTCTGTACTCGTTCTCGTGATACATATATATATATATATATATATATATATATATATGTTGATTCTCAGCTCTTACCTGTTAGAAAGCAGCGAAGGTAGTGAAACTGCAAGAAATTCAGAACGTTCGGGAAACTATTATCCATGTTCTTCTGACTTGCCAACAATTTTGAGGAAACCGAAGGCATAACGAGAAAATTGCTGAGTCCTCCTTTACTCGCCTCCCACGTAGGCGAACCGGGTTCGATTCCCGTAGGGGTCGCGCCTGATTTTCGCACGTGGGAATCGTAACGGACGATGCCACTGCTCTGCGGGTCTTCTCGGGGTTCTCCCGTTTCTCCCGCCCTTGCATTTTGGCGCTTCTCCATACTCACCAACGCTTCACCCTCATAGGCTCTCAAGACCTCGATGTTTAGAACCGCCCAAATCTCTCCACTCCACAACTATCAATCCTCCTTAAACGAGCACCGTATATTAGTGTTAATATAACGCCATCTTGCTCGCCACCGCTGACTCATCTTTCCCGATTGTTTTTGTGTCGGTCTTTATTTATTGTCTTTTGCGTAACTAGGTTCAAGAAAGTCTCCTTCGGGCGTTTGTTCCACTGAAATTAACAACATGCCTAATTGTTGCTTTCCCAACAACGTCGTGAGCAGGCACATTCGACAGTCGTCCTTGGAAGCGGGACCATAGCAGGCCGTGCATGAAACCAATCAAGTTGTATCGAAATTAATGCCTGGGGGATGAGGCTGAATTTATGTTCGTGCACTTAATTGCTTGTTATCGCTAAACCGAGTATTCACAATATGAATTTTAACTCATATTCTAAATTTAGGAGACCTTCCAGCTGAACACAGTAAATTACTTCGGAACCTTTTCTTTCATTGTGTATCTGTACATTATTGCCTGCTTACGTTCATGATATTTTTTATGGAAAATCTCGAGACGATACTCATAATTCAAAACTTTGCCATCGNTATTGCCTGCTTACGTTCATGATATTTTTTATGGAAAATCTCGAGACGATACTCATAATTCAAAACTTTGCCATCCCATAAATAATATTTTATTTCTCTACTGTTCGGCAGGTAGTTTAAACTAATACATGTTTAAGGGAAAATAAAAATATGAACAAAGGTTTACAAATGCACAAATCGTAACTTAAAACACATATGCATGAAAAGTGAAAGGAAAATGTGCTAATCAGCGCAGCAAGAAGGCTTCAGATGAATTGTTAGAGAGGGGGCAGCGGTTTCAGTGAGCCAAAGTGAAGCATATGCGGCCTTGACAACGAAGTATCGTTTGACCGCACATGAACAGGACACGTTACCAAAAATTATTATTGAGATTAGGAACGCTTTTCTTAATTTTTTCTTATACGTCACGATTTTGTATTTACCGCTATTAGCTACGCTGTTTTAATTGGATATGTTATTTACAAATGACTAGATTCGTGAGACAGTGTGGTAGGTTTTGATTAGTAATTTTAATGTGGATTGGGAACGCCTTTTTCAAACAAATAGTAGAGACGCAAAGATTCGAGAAAGAAAAGAAAATTGTATCAATACAAGTAGTGTTTAGCCGAACAATGAACGTGAATTCATTACAGCAAGGTAAACAAGTTGTGCCTCATAACTAGAAACCCGGAAATTTCGTGGATTCATTTGGCAACAAGCTAGGCTCCACAATCCTCTGTGTACTGGAACCTCAGTTAGTTGTTCATTGGCTGATGCTCCAGTTTCACCTCAAACCAGGTTGCACGGGATTCGGTACTTGTTTTCTTGCAAGTTAGTTATTGGCTCAAATTCGGCCAGGGCGTCACTTACAAACTGCTATCCAATCGAAGAAGAAAGTAAAATGTACATGTGTTTGAAGTCTACCTTGTCCTCAGATGAATTCTCGAAATTTCCGGATCTCTGCTCATAACCACATGTCCGTAAATGTATTTCTCCGGCAACCAGACAAGAGTCAAGGAACTTTGCGAAGCTCTGTAATTTTAGCCAACAAAGGCTGGCGAGTGGAATTCACACCCGGTAGGCCAGCCGGCCATTTATGGGTAAGAACTGTTATCGCGCGAGAAAGCACAGTGACGCTTTCCCTTCTGCGGTAACTCCGCACCTCACGACTGCAAACATTTGATGTCGGCAGTTTGCGGTGCGAGTTCTTAGCTCCCGTGTGGGAAGGATGTCCAAGATGGCGGCCAGCACTGGCAGATCTCCGCTGGACAACAGTTAAGAGGACTGTGCACCTGGAGCTTGAACTGCGTTGCAGTGTGTTCAAATAATAATTTTTTTTTACGAAACTACTTAACGTGTGGCGTACGTACTGATCTACGAAAAGAAAATACACTTGAGATGAGGCACGAACACTAGTTTCAAGACACTGTTTCCGAGCTCTCCAACATAGCAAAAAAACTGTCTTTCAAAACTGCCGTGTACTGATTTTGCTACAGTCAGGGGCCACGGTAGTGTAATGGCTAGACTGCTCGGCTTTGGTTCGGGTTATATTCCCGGTGGGGACGCCCCCAGATTTTCGCATGTGGGAATCGTGCTGGACGATGCCGCTGGCGGGTTTTCTCGGGGATATCCCGTTTCCTCCCACCCGTGTATTCCGGCGCTGCTCCACCACTCTCATCGGCTCTGAAGACCTCGATGTTAAATGCCGCCCAAATCTCTTTACTCGCTCACTTTGATAAAGACTTGGCACTGGGTCACTGCCTTAAGCCTTAAGCCCCATGGTCCCACCGCACGCCATCTCAGAACCTTGCATGTAGATGCGCTAGGGCGGTAGGTACGTGTCGCCCTTATAGCTCCGTCGCGTTGGTGCTTTGAATGGACAGAACAATTCTAGGTGCATAGGACTCTCAATATGTTTAAGCAACAAGCAGTAGAACGTTTAAGGTATTCCATCGCCTTGGCTCAAATCTAATTATACAATATGAAGTTGCTTAATTTTTACAGTAGAAAAATTCGGTAAACAATAAAAATCAATACTAGGGTCTTAATTTTAGTCAATCTCAAATGAGCATACATTTAAATAAACACGTATCTATATTTTGTATCAAATAACAAACTTTCAAGATTTATTTATTTTGATATTTTTCTAAACACAATCGTCGACTGCAAAAACAGGTATTAAATAAAAAACCTGCAAACTATCCTAATCTATAATTCTATTTTAGTGTTTTTGCAGTTTAAACTTACGTATGTTATGTTTCAGTGTCGTTTGCGAAACGTTTTCAATACACTTCCCGTATTGAATTTGTACACGTAAACGTTATTCAAAACGATTTGAGTCTCAAGGTCTATACACCCGAAAAGAGAGATTGGAACGAATTAAGTCGGGTGTAAGTTAGCGTGCAATCGCGTATCGCACTGAGATCGTATCGAAACTAAAATGCGCGCGCACTCGAGTGTCATTTCTGTATTACACACAGACATTTGTTATTCATTGTTTTCGTTATGCACTTGCATTATGTCGTCGTTTCATTAAAATAATATAAATATTTGCCTGAAATAAAAGGAAATACTGAAACTTAATTTTACGCGAACGGTGTTATATCATTGTAGCCAACATAACTTCCATTTCGCGAACATAAACATGCACATTATAGCCACAGTATGTATTGAAAACGATTTCAATTAGGATCCAATGTTTTCATGGAAACGGGTATCGTACTACTCAGTTGGGATTGATTACGGAAAACTTTTTCAAAACTACGTGGAACCGAAGCGATAAGGATATATGGTTAAATGTCGTTGACGGTAGACTGAGCACATTTGTAAGCCCTGCTTAAGATCTACTTGTATCGACGTTGTGTATTCTTCCGCCCTATGTAACATTAACGTTGCCATGGACCTGATCACTTTATTCATGCGTCGGCCAAGTGAAACTGAGAAATTATAAGAAAAGTATATATTTTACACATTTGATGATTGTTACTTTTGTGCGCATTTAAAACAGAAAGCAAAATATTTAATTTCAGTATTCACAAATTATTTACCTGGCGCTTTCAATTCAACGTTAAATCATAGAACTACTTTCCCAGCGCCATTACCAATAACTTTACCTGCGCATGCCGGTCAGTGTGCACGCTAAAATATTTACAGGTGGGGGTAGTGGCATTTTTCAAAGGTTGGTTCAAAAACGCTCAGTTAACCATGAACAGCCTATAGTAAATAAGTGTTTTGTTTTCACGCGCATGCGCAGCTGTGTCCGAATTCTCCTGAAGTACGTACTTGTGCGTACCTGTCCCCGGAAGTGACATCACAATTTCTGTTCGAATTGCAAGTGAAGTATGTAAGTATACAAGTATACGAAGATGTATACTTCTCGCGTACTTGCGGTATAGTGCCGCCATTTTGAGAAGCAATTTGTAGGTTACAATTGATATTCAAAGTAATTATTTAATTGAAATTATAGTTGGGCAACATTACAACTCAGTGGCTTAGAATATTGAAATGAGTAAATAAATATCATAATGTGCATCTTTAAGAAAGGCCTGAACAATAAAAATGCACTAGGCCTATGTTCATAACCTAAAAAAGGCTAAGGTAAAACAAGGAATAAAAATTGCAAACTCACGCACAATCAGCGAGACAACAAATAATGTTGCGTAAATTAAGTTGAAATATTATTTAATCTTCTATTTAACTTTCGGCAATTATCAAGTTATTTGTAGGAATAAATATTCATTAAAAGTGATCAGGTGGCTAATATGGCTAATAGATGTTGCCGAAGTCAACAAGACTGCCTGTCCGAATTCATCAAGTTTAGTGCCAAGGGTAAGTAAGGTATGCAAGGATGCAGGTACGCCAGTATATACCTGAATTCGGACACAGCCTCGGTACAAGACGGCTGCGACTGTCTGTAGACGCTCATTCCGTCCTGCGGGAGTTGTTTGTTGCCAAGCCTTCTCCTCGCCGCCCGCCACGTGTGGGAAATGGAGACGGTCCTTGGCGTGATCCTAATTGACTGGTAACGACAGAAGGAAGACGTGGTTTCTTTCTCACTTCTCTCCCCGGACCCGCAGGTGGCATTACGAGGAAAGAAATTACTTCGCTGGAATCGTGTCGCAGTACAGGCGAGATTATTGCCTGGCCAACCGGCCCCGCAAATGCTTCTGCGGGAATGCTGGGTGAGACGTAACGAAACTGGTTGGACGCGATGGCATTCCTTAAACAGCGGCCATTAATTAGGATTTGGCCCCACGTGCTTTTCATTTTAAAAATCGCTTCGGAGTGTTGGTGAGGCATCGGGCACACGTTTCTGGCGAAGGAAAAACGCATTAAGTGCTGGTGCTTATCGGCTTGACTTACATAGCAACATATCGTTAACTGCGGGATACTTGGAAACTGTTCCGTCTCTTGTGAAGTTCCAGTTTTATTTTCGAAATTGTAACGTCACCAAGGCTTGGGTTAAAGTTTTGTGTACTTTATATTGTTTTTAATGTTTGGCTACTCTAGATATTACCTATTACTTCCGCAGTCACCCTTAATAAGCAACAAATTATTTATACTTTCACATTAAAATCGGCTAAATAGTAAAATTATTCCATTGCAAAGACTTTCAGGCAGACTGTCAATTTAACTCAATTTTTAACAATAAAACATACAGAAAATTTATGGCTCAAAAAATATTTTTAAAAACATTTTAAGAAATACAACAAAGACTACTGTACAAATCTGTGCATTAACTTTTTTCCTCAACATTTTGCATAATACGATATGAAGAGGTTATTATTGTGGTTTTCTCATTTTTTGTATGCCTGCGCATATAGATGCCATTAGATTAACAGTAAAACTGATTACGCGCTTAGAAAATCTAACCTGGATTGAAAAGGACACATTGGCTCATATCTGTGATCGAAAATGAATCCCACTGTCTCCCACTTGTTATACAAGAAGTTGAAAATATCTGCTCTGGCCTAGAATCGAACCGACACCGTCCTGTGGCCTTCCGCAGTATTAGCACAGAGTACTCAAGAATGCAGAGGTGAAACAAGCGCTTATGCCGCGAATCCCAGCCGCACACGACACCAAAATTGCATTACTGGCCAGCAAAGTGGTGGAACGCCGTTCGCCAGTCGGCAACCCAGCAAATACGGAACATTTTGCAGCATGCAGTAGCCAAATAGACACGAGGACCATTTCCAGAGCCTCGCGCAGCCAATCTGCTGATGCGTACGCCCACATGAAAGGGGTACTGTGTAGTTACTAGCTCTCTGTGGTATTAGCCAGCACTGAAACGTGGCAGAACGCTAAGTCAGGAGGAGGAAAACATTCCAAGTCGGACGAGGAAGTTTGACGTTGTAATTAGCGGCCTCCCTTCACAGGTCATTACGTCGTGTCCTTATATCCTATCCTGCTTCACAGATCGTCGAGAAACTACGCGTTCGTATTGAAGGTTGCAATATCAACATTACGTCGACGTTCATCTTCGAGAGTAGCCACTCGAATGATACGTGAAAGATTTGGGTACAGTGAAGTGAAGCGAAGAGGTCTTGAGAGCCGATGAGGGTGATTGAGATGTGTATGGAGCAGCGCCAACGAGCGGCATCGTCCGGCTGGGGNTGGGTACAGTGAAGTGAAGCGAAGAGGTCTTGAGAGCCGATGAGGGTGATTGAGATGTGTATGGAGCAGCGCCAACCAGCGGTATCGTCCGGCGCGATTCCCACATGCGAAAATCTGGGAGTGTTCCCGCTGGGGATTGAACCTGGTTCGCCTTGGTGGGAGGCGAGCAGGCTAACCGTTCAGCCACCGTGGCCGCTAATGTGGTTACAAAGTAGATAAGTAAATAGAGACGAAATTGCACGGCGGTTCCTTTTGTGTGATGTGTTTGCTTGCTTCNCGGTTCGCCTTGGTGGGAGGCGAGCAGGCTAACCGTTCAGCCACCGTGGCCGCTAATGTGGTTACAGAGTAGATAAGTAAATAGAGACGAAATTGCACAGCGGTTCCTTTTGTGTGATGTGTTTGGTTGCTCCCTAAAAATATCACGTATCACAAGCTTTGATACTTGCGCTGTTAACATAAAAGTACCCTATACTGGGTTAAATTAAACTTTTACTTCTATTTCATCTACAATTACAATATCTCATTTAAAAGTAATGTGCAACAAAGATAGAGAGCAAATATGTGTGTTGGTAATGCGTAGTAAGAAATAGTTCTAATGCAAAATATTATTGCACTGAGTGAACACGAATGCGGTGCGTTGGGCCTCTGGTGTAATTTTCTAAGCTTTGTTTGTATGAGGCGGAGGAATTTCGTATAAGTATAACTTTAGCAGGGTCTCAAAAATATTGCAAGTAACCGTGAATGGAGTGTATAATATACCAACGAGGCCAAAGTATTGCACAGACAAGAACGACCGCCTCAAGAGATACGTACATGCTGCAACTTAATCAATCTCTCGCAGTTCACTATTGACTGGACTGCCGGCTGGCGAGTAGGTAACTAGGTACATATTGGCGAATGGAGTTCCAGCGTTTTTCAGGCGTGTGCGACTGCAGTTTGCGATTTAAGTGACCATTTAATTTTTGTGTTCTTAAGTATTGTATGATACGCGTAAGTGATTGAGTGAACTGTTGTTTTGGACATTAGTAGAGAGCCGGAAATTTCGATAATTCATTTGAGGCCTAGCTACCCTTCAAACACGTGTACATTTGACTTGCTTTCCCAATTGGGTCACTGTTTGTAAGCCACGCCCTGGACGAATTTGCCCCAATCACTGAACTGAAAGAAAAATAGCACCAAATCCCGTGCTGCTTATTCTGGTGCAAAACTTGAGCATCAGCCAATGAGCAACTAGTTGAGGGTATAGTATAGTACGCCAAGGGTTATGGCATCTAGCTGGTTTCCAAATGAATCCGCGAATTTTCCGGGTTTCTAGACGTTAGTAGAAAACAGCAAATTTCGCGGATTCATTCGGCAACAAGCTAGACTCCACAAACCTTTGCGTACTCGAGCGTGAGTTAGCTGTTCACTGGTTTTTGTTCCTGTTCAACCACGAACTAGGTAGCGTGGAATTCAGTTCTTGTTTTCCTTGCAGCTTTCTTGTTGGTTGAAAGTCGTCCAGGGCGTGTCTAACAAATTGCTGCCCAATAGAAGCAGAAACTCAAGTGCTCGTGTGGTTGAAGTTTGGCGATTGATTTATATTGCAGAAAACAGAGTATATGACATTTACGAATAGCCACAAATATAAATAAATTGTAAAAGAGCCAAGGTTAACTGTTGTGATCAGATATGCAAATGATAATTCCGTAGAAGGAAGCGTCAGTTTTTTCTCGTTTTCCTTGTGACAACAGACTTAATTTCTTCCGGAAATTCGACAACCGTGTGATTTGGGGTACTATTGAGATTAAGAAAACTTTGTGAAATCAGACGTTATAAAATAAATTAGGAGTCTATCAGAAATTTCCCATAATTCACGTCTGCGTATACCATAAATTAGTCCTAACAGACTCGTCTTGCAACTGCAGTTTCTCGTTGGTCGTCCTGACCTGCCACTGAAGGTGAGCAAGCATCGAGTACCTAACGAGGTGACCTTTTGGGGAATAACGTCCATCGCTGGCATTTGCACTGAGATGATGGTCATCCAACCATCATGGCAGTAAGTGAACAAGCCTAGAGGCTAATCGCTTCCCCGAACTGATGACGTCATTCGTGGAGGCCGCGGGGTTAGGAATATGGCGGAACACTAGCCTACCGTGGGAAAAAGAACACGTCTAAACCAACCATTCAGACACTGCATCCGTTTAAGGTTTCGTGTCGAAAATAACTATTCATTTTAAACCTTTCCTTTTACCTGACTGACACAATTGGTTGAAAAAAATTGTCACAAATTATTTCCTGTAATTTGAGACGTTGTAATATAGTACATTATCGACACACGAAGAATTTCTTTCTTGACTGTTAGAAGCAGGCAAAATAAAACTATGAATCGAAGATACAAAGATTCGATTTTACCTCCAGCTTTTAATTTACGAGAACAAATTTTCTCGCTTATAGTCTTTGCTTTACGATTCCACATAGGCCTTCAGCAAAGGGTACTTAGGTGGAGTGGCGAAATTTGGGTGGCTCTTAACATTGTGGTCTTGAGAGCCGATGGGAGTGAAGTGAGATGAGTATGGAGCGGGTCCGGAATGCAAGGGCGAGGGAAACGGAAGATTCCCGAGAAAACCCGCCGACCAGCGGCATCGCTCGGCACGATTCCTACGTGCGAAAATCCGGGAGTGGTTCGGCCGGGGATCCAACCAGGTTCGCCTTGGTGGGAGGCGAGTAGTCTGACCACTATACCACCGCGGCCCCGGTTATTTAATAACAATGCAGAGGTGAAACAGCTGATTATACCGCCAACCCCAGCCGCACACGTCAGCAAAGTGACGTCACTGGTAAGCATCATGTCGTAACGCCGTTGGCCAATAAGCGCGTCGCAACTTACTCGCCAGCCGGCATTCCAGCCAAAAGGGAGCCCTTCCGCAGCATGCGGTAGCCGATGAGACACAAGGCGCGTTCCCAGAGCCTCGGGTAGCCAATCAACATGTGGGAACGCCCACAAGAAAGGAACCGCGGCCCCATTTAGCTTGTGTATACTTACCTATTCTTAGGGCCACCTGTTTTTCGCGAAAAGATTTTAGGACAAGTTGTGTTCCAAAACACTTTAGTTCAGAACAAGTTTCGTGATTGGATCATTTGAATTGTTACGCGTCTTATCTGCCTGCTTGCGAATCACTGACGGCCAGTATAGGAGAAACTTAATTCGATTGGCTCACTCATGTAACAGACACTCTTCACACAAAGACAAGCGGCCAATAGCCAAATGAAGACTGCAAGAGTGCACATAGGATATTGAAGCCTAGCCATCACGTAAATCTTTTCGTGAAAAACAGGTGGCCCTACCTACTGATGATGCAAACTTCACAAAAACAC
Source organism: Clitarchus hookeri (assembly GCA_002778355.1). Taxonomy (NCBI): domain Eukaryota; kingdom Metazoa; phylum Arthropoda; class Insecta; order Phasmatodea; family Phasmatidae; genus Clitarchus; species Clitarchus hookeri. Next base: position 849,726 of record NQII01001403.1, read on the forward strand.
GGGGAGTCTATCTGTTGTCCAACTGATTTACGAAGTCAGAGATCAGTATTACGACGATCTCGTAATCTCGTAGTCGTTATTGCAGTGCATGTTTAACAGGTTTTCTTCCGCGTCCTCATAAAATTGCACCGAACCGAAAAGTTCAGGGTGTTCCGATAAAGTGCACCCAAATCCTTTGGTTAAGTTGACGCGTGGGCTCGTGATTTTTATTTTATGCGGCCTTTCAAAGTATAGCCTTTTATGCTACTTTTAGTCGTAGTTAGTGTTCATACAGAATGCTTAAACAATGTCTGAACTTCTATTGTTCTATTGATCGTGACCACAGAAAGTTAGTCTTGTGTACGTGTGTTGCGAATGTCTTCACATTTAGCTTTTAGGTTAACTTTCCTTTGATTGTGTTCGGGTGAATTGCTGACTGACGTACGGGTGAAAGTAAGACATCGATCATGCCGTAACGTGCATTGAAAGTTGTCGAGGATAGTTGAGAAGGAGTGGCTCCCACGACGTCTTCGCTGGCACGATGTTAACTTCTTAGCTGCATGGTGGAAACTAAGCCTTATTACAAACCATCGAAAATCAACGAACGTTGCATGATAATGAAATTGTCCTTTGATATGAATCTGAATCTGACGTAGGACTGCGACAAGCTTAAAGGAATTTAAGCAAAGGCAAGGGCAAGAGTATGTGGTTGGCGTTTGCTTTCAGTCTGTCGGAAAGATAACTGGCGGATAATGTGTTGTAAGTAAAGTTAGTGACGCCGTTACTCTGGGAAAGTATCACTTCGCACACTCGAGGCGCAGAGTGCTGCTCAGTGTTACACTCCATGTCTGAAATAGTGAAAACTGGAGCCAGATAAATGAACAGTTAAAATATATCCATTGTAAATTAGCTGCAGCTTACGTGTTGATAATTACGGATGAGGTTAGCTTCGTAGTGTTGTAAAATGACTTATACTCGTACATATAAAAAAACTTCGTAAACTGACATTACTTCATTTATATTATGAAACATACAAGCTTCCCCAATGTAACTAAGATTATCTTTTAAACGTTGCAAAGCAGTTTAATGTGCACAACACGCATTTATTACCGTAGCATTGAATATTTTTGATTGGCTAAATTATTTTTGTTAATGGGTTCGATCTCAATCACTTGTACGTCTACCACGAAGCATGTGTGGCTATCACAGAAGATAGCCACACAACCCAGTTTTCACGAGGTCCCATCAGAGCTTCGTGGTAGAGTCGTGGCGCCTCGCGTGCGTTGCCATTAGCACGTCCATACATGGAACGGATGCCGGCCATTTCTTCGTTAGGGAATGCGTGCGGGGCCACGACAACTGCTTCAAACGCTGCTACTAGTACGCAACGCTATGTGACGGCTGGCACCTGGAACATAAGGCATGAACAATGTTGTAATAAATAATAATGCAACGTTTTCACATGTTTGTACGTCACATCTCGGAAACGACTGGTTTCCGAACCAATGCATATCAGGCCTTTTGTCGTTATACCATTATCCTCCACACATCCCTGCAGGTTGTGCCTTTAATATTGAAAATCCCGGCATATCTGCAGCTTGATGTACGGAAAATTTGCCATACTACGTATTAGTTAAAAACTTCCAATATTGTTTAGGTAGGCTCAGTGAAAACAATTTTACAGTGTATATAAGGGTGGCCTCACCTCTGTCTGTGCCGCTTAAGGAATAATGGCCACGGAGGTGCCTTGTTTAAAGTGATGCATGGTGGAAATACGAGGCTGTTTGTTTCCGAGTGCTGGAGAATTGAGGTCGGACTAGTTGGCAGCGGGCAGGAGGCAGACAACGCCCAGTGTTAAGAGCATCGTGCCGGCACCACCCCCGCCTCAGGTTAGGATTCCGCAGCTCGCAAGGAGCGGTCGTGAAGAGAAGAATGTGTCTCACTCGTACCGTTCCCACCGCTCGACTGCACAAATCCGTTCCCCAGGAAACTTGCGAGGGGTCATTTCTGAAGTTCTGCACGCCCGTTTGGGTGACATGATTGCTTTGACTATTGCGTTAGTTGTGAGTGAGACGTCAGTCAGCTTTACACTCGTCGGAAAACGGTCAGCAAAGCTAGCGAAGTCATAACATTGCAGGGGAAGTGTCAGTTCTCACACTCTAAACTTGGGACAGTGAGAATTGAACACAATCAGTGAAAACAGTGAGAATTGAGCAACTGATAATCAGTGCCAGATAACACTAATTGAATTTCACTTATTTGTTTCTGATTCCCAGAGAATGTCAAGAATTCTACTGCTATAAGTCACTTTTTCCCAGTTAGTTTGCTTGATTCGCCGGCCAGCAGTAGCTTATCAACTGACTTTTAGTGAATTTTATTTCACGGATTTATACCACTGATTTGGAGGTTGGAGTGTATATACGAGGCGCAGTGCGTTGGCCAGTGTACATCCTGCACCCAAAATAGTGAAACTTAAAGTTCAGTAATTGAAAGCCAGTGAAAAATGTCACCACTGAAAATTTATAGGCAGAATACATGGCTACTGATAATTACGGTAGCTAAATTTAACTTATTTATAAGTCGCCGTGACCCTTACTTGGGACTAGCGACTTCACGCAGCGCCCAGCCTCCCTTCATAAAAATTGAAACTTTACGAGCAACAAACACAACTGAAATTCAAGAAACTTTACTTGAAGTGTGTGTTGATAGTGAAGTGGATCGTAGCATAGTGTCACTGTGGGTTGCTCCTTCCTACGGAGGTCGGTAAAGCAAGCACCGAGGACAACCCAGCAGTAAGTCATTTCCCTGTCTACTTTTGTATTCTGTGCAGCGCTGTGGACACAAGTAACCGACCCAGCAGCCCTCGTGCATTTGAAGGAAGTTGAAGAAGTCATGCTGTACGAAAGGAAAACTATTCATTGGATATTTGTTTATTGCAGGGCCCAGCAGTATCGCCTTGTAACATGCATCGTTAGTTCTGTTCTCGCTGAGGCAGTCTTGGTACAATTGATTTAGTTAAAAATAACGCCAATTTTTTCCGGATTCGTCTTAATTGTTTACCATGTGAATATATACTGTTGTGTTACAGTTCTTTTGAAGATAACATTCCTATGAAACTGCATATTAGGATAGGCAGTACACTGAGAATCTCAAAGCTGTGCTATGGGCAGGTGTAATTTAAACGTCAATTTTCAGTGCACACATAGCAGCAGTAACACAGAATGATGCAAATATCTTCTACCATCAGTATTTCGTATATTTCGTAAGTATCGTTAAATCACCGTGATTAACCAACTAAGTTATAATTTGTTGCCATTGCATTCATTGTCTAATTTCGCATACAGCACAAGTTTGGCACTCTTGCTTGAATGTTACCCTGTCAACAGTTCGCTTGGAAGTGTTATTTCTTAACTTAAATTGTTTNATTCATTGAATATTTGTTTATTGCAGGGCCCAGCAGTATCGCCTTGTAACATGCATCGTTAGTTCTGTTCTCGCTGAGGCAGTCTTGGTACAATTGATTTAGTTAAAAATAACGCCAATTTTTTCCGGATTCGTCTTAATTGTTTACCATGTGAATATATACTGTTGTGTTACAGTTCTTTTGAAGTTAACATTCCTATGAAACTGCATATTAGGATAGGCAGTACACTGAGAATCTCAAAGCTGTGCTATGGGCAGGTGTAATTTAAACGTCAATTTTCAGTGCACACATAGCAGCAGTAACACAGAATGATGCAAATATCTTCTACCATCAGTATTTCGTATATTTCGTAAGTATCATTAAATCGCCGTGATTAACCAACTAAGTTATAATTTGTTGCCATTGCATTCATTGTCTAATTTCGCATACAGCACAAGTTTGGCACTCTTGCTTGAATGTTACCCTGTCAACAGTTCGCTTGGAAGTGTTATTTCTTAACTTAATTTGTGTTTTTTTTTGTCGCGGCAGGTTTACGAACATAATTATTAAAGGAAAAATTATACTTACCGTACTGCATGCAGTATGTCCTCGAGATTTTTTTTAACCCTTTCAATCCCGCATTAATGTATGGTTTTCACGTGTTTAAATCTAATAATATTTTAGTTCGTGCTGTACTTATCCTGGTTTAACACTTGCTTCATTCACGCAACCAATGAAAAACGTGCTTGGTGCTAGAGAGACACTAGGTTAACCACTTACAAACCAGAGCTGTAGAAATGGCCACATACCACATTACCTACACAGGGATGATACTGACTGCATAATTGCTGTGTACAGCTCTCGTCATATATTTACTTCCTCTACAACACGTCCCCCGTAAAGGACACAAGTAGGGGAACGTGTTTTTCGCGAAAATATTTCAAGAACAATTGTACTTCAAAACACTTTAGTTTATATGCACTCTCGTGGTTGGATGATTTTAAATGTCACGTGCCTCAAGTGTATGCCCGCGAATCATAGACGTTCAGTATCGGAGTACTTTATTCTGATTGGCCCAGTCAAATAAGAACATGTCTTCTTCTCACGTAGACCCGCGGCCAATAACCAATTCAAGTTGTGGTTGTGCACGTTGGATATTGAAGTATGGCATGAGCATAAATCTTTTCGCGAAAAATACATGGCCCGAGACACAGGGACTGAAAGTGTAAAAAAAAAAAACAAACACACACACACACACACACTTTGTGGCGAATTTCTAGGTTGTTTTCTTAACTCTACCCCCTTCCCCGTTCTCTGGTCATTTTATTTTATTTTTCCTGAAAACAAGATAAGCTGTTGTATGTAGTTGCAGGCACGTTGTTGTTCGCGGTCACGTTGAAAACGTTTGATAAAGAGGTTGCCAGGAGCATGGGAAGTAACATCGTGCGTGCATCTACAGCACGGGTCCGTGGCAACGAGCTGTGCGCTTCTGCGAGCAGCAACCGCATATCAGCCAGATTATCCTGGTTCTGGTTCACTACTCGCATGTTGGGAAGGCAACGTGAGCTCTTGTTTGGTAGCAAACTTCAAACTTCTCATGGCACGCCGACTACAGCGACGCGACGCGATGCCTCTTGTCACGGTCTCACGTGCGACCGAATTGAATCGAAACAAGCCTCACACGCCGGAAGCATCCGATGATTGAACGATTGCTAGGGACCTGCAGAATTCGCGTTACTTGCTTTCAGCACACCATTGGCCGACAGTTTGTGCGGCATATCTATAGGACCCTTTTAGACCATAATAAAACTTCAACTGTGGAGTGACATTAGAGCCCTATGACGCACTTACACAAGACAGTGATTATAGAGGCCAGCGGCCAATGAAATCACGAATTTTGTTCAACAGTGTATAGATTAGGAAAGCCTAGCGTGTCGCAAAATACTAGCGCGAATTTTGCAGGACTCTATAATTACACCTCGAGAATGTAAAGATTTGAGAAGTCTATGTTTCTGCCAAATTAATTTGTGAAATTCGCGTACCTCTAGTAATTTGTGATCAGAACATAGAACCCAGAGTAGGTAAGCATATGGAAGTGAAATCGCGTAGCAATTCGTCTGACGTGGGCGATCACACCACGCTGATTGGCTGCGTGCGAGGCTTTGGGAATGGGTCTCGTGCATGATTGGCCACCGCATTGTTACGAGTTGTGGTCAGGCCCTTAGCTGAGCTGCCTGCCTGATCACACCTTCACTTATTTATCCAGGACACGGGCCGTGATCGCTGAAATTAGTTATGAAATCGCAAATCACATAACCCCCTCCAACGGCCAGTAAACGGGGACAACGCAGCCGATATAGGGCAGTGTAGTCCGTGGGCGGTGTCTTTTGTCGTCGGGCCATTGGAACGGGAAGACCACTGAAGATGGGCGTGTCCGGCCGTCGACTTGCGCCATCTTAATTAGCCTCCGGAATCATTAACAAGGTGGGGACTCTCCAATTAGGCTTTATTCAGAACGTGGCTGGTTAAATCTTTATAAAAAAATATAATTTAATATTTCAGTATATTTGTATAGTTCCCCCCGTTCATATTCAATCATATTTATATTGAAATAATATTGTACAACCTAAATGTTAAATAAACCTCTTTTATATAGTGTTCATTGCATAACTCTTATCAATAACTTGTTACGCCCCTATATCCCCGTTAAGGATAAATATCAACAAAATATCAAAAACATAACAGCGTGCTGTGGGTAGGTTCCTTATTGGCTGAGCTGTCGGCTGGTGATTAAGTTACCACAAGCTGATTGGCGAACGGCGACCCGGTACGTTGCTGGCTACTGACGCCAATTTGCTGGCGTTCGCGAAACAAGCGGCCGTTTCGCCTCTGTCACTTTGTCACTTGATTTTACGCTGCCGGATATTTCAAGTGCGGAAAATGCTGTGAACGATAACGAGGTTCTCTTTATTTATTGAGATATTTCAGTGGCATCCTCTACAGCGCAGCTCTTCCCTCGCTGAGCATTCGTACACTCCTCCCCCTACGTATAGCTTGAAATGCGTTGCAGTGTTTGATAAAAGCTTTTTTTTTTTACGAAACTATTAAACGTGCCCCCAAAGGTTTGCATGCGAAAAAAAAAACCACATTCAAGACGATGACGGAACGGTACTTTCAAAACATCACATACATTGGAANTGACGGAACGGTACTTTCAACTTTATTTTCATGCCCCCAACATAGTTAAAACGGCTTTTTCAGTATGCTATATTTCAAAATAGTATACGAATTGGATGCATGCGAAACTACGATAGAGGCATGCATCGTCCTTTGCTACAGAGTCGCGTCCAATATAATTATAAGAACGCCGCAGCTCAAACCCGCGTTGAGGCCAGTCGCCGACGGAAGGACAGCACGCCAGTCGAGCGCCTTGCGTGTAGAGGCGATACCGGTTTACATAAACCGGTCGTCGTCGCCCGTAGCGCTAAGTCGATTTTTGCCTCACTCACGCAAACATATACTCCTTACTAAGCGACCGCCTGTGCCCTTCTAGTGTCCCGCATTGACGTATGGTTTCAAGCGTTGAAATCAAATAATATTCTGGTTCGTGCTGTACTTATCCTGGTTCAATAGTCGCTTCATTCACGCAAATTATGAATACGTGCTGCTTTGCGTTTGAGAGACACTGGGAAAACCACTCACAAACCAGAGCTGTGGAAATGTCCACAGACACATTACCTACACACGGATACGCTGACCGCATCGGTCAATGATCGTAGCCGTGTACAGCTTTAGTCATATATTTACTTCGTCTGCAACACGTCCTCTAGTAGACACGTGAACTAAACGCCTGATTAACTGCACATAACACCGTATTTCTGGTCTCTATGTACCTATTTATTTGTTGGAATCGGATTTCCCTCGCTTGAATGTCCAGTGGAGTTATCAAAGNTTTCTGGTCTCTATGTACCTATTTATTTGTTGGAATCGGATTTCCCTCGCTTGAATGTCCAGTGGAGTTATCAAAGCCACTCACTACAACGTATTTGTTATGCATTTATTTATCCAGCAGTTTTATATCCATTGGCCCCCAAACCATAAGGTCGTTGACTCGGTTTTCCAAAAGGTTTGAGTCAAGTTGGGAGTTGGACTCGAACCGTCACTGGAGTGTTCTCCTATCGTCACGAGTGTGGCGCGCTTTAGCCAATAAAGGCCACCGATAACTCTGACTATTCTAATCCATAAAATAAATTATCATTGCACGTTAAAATTTCCTCCTTGCACTTCTCGAGTATTAATTTTTCTTAACCCTTTCATTCCCTCATTATCTTAATATTAATATTGTGTTGCAAATAAGACTTTTTTGGTGCGTGCTGTACTTAAGTTGACAAAGAACACTTTTCTTTGATGCAACTAATTAGCTGTATACATTATTTTTAGTGGTCGGATATATGAACCAGTCGTAACGTAGAGCAGTTACTCCCAGGAAAGACCTCTGAGCCTCGCAGTGTACAGTGCCAATTAAATATAACCTTCCCATGCAACACGTAGACTATTGTACACGATGGAAACGAAAGGTTTGAAATATGTGAAATCACCTCACATATTTTCATAGAAAATAATCATAGCTACTGCGACGTGTGCCACTTTTGCACGCGTTCAGAATCCGTTGTTCATATTTGAAGAATGCTCGGTGGTTGCGAGGTACTTTATGAAGATGCCTGCGTTAGTAAATCTGTCAGCCAGCTGACGTATCTTAATTGCACATGGCGCAACGACCGGGACGGGGGGGAAAAAAAAGCAACAAACGATAGTCTTTCCGCGCAAAAAAATAAAAGGGTATTCTTTTATATAACAAAGCGGCCAGCCGCTCCGGAGTTGCAGCAACGGGTTTGCAGAGTCATCTGTGTGACGAGGGATTCTGCCGACACGAAATTCGTTCGTTGAGCGTGAATACAATATACGTCGTTCCCATTTTATCGTAATGGGCTGAGATCTTCGCGGATACACTTAGTATTATGCTCCTTGCGTTCCTGCGTTATGACGTATATTAGTTTTATAGATTCCGCGCGGCAAAATTTCAGTTGACAAGAACAGTGCATCCTTTAGTTCTTAATCTTACTTTACCCGCTGCTCTCATTCTCTTAGCAAACTTCTTTCTTTAGAGTCTTCGCGGAATGTAACTCTGTTTCGAAGCCTTTTGCGACCATCCCGTAATTAGAGCTTCAAATCACTCGATTTGTCTTAAAGCGACCTTTCGAAGTATTAACGCGTACAATGTTGAGTGTAGGCGTAACATACTACGTTTTGATGCTAGGCAAAATACGCATGAAAAGTGTTTTCCAATAATCAGGCAAATATAAACGAGTCCCATTCAAACATCTACGCAGTGCGTGTACGGAAAGTTCTTGTAATTACTGTCATCCAACATATTGGTTACTGGTTACATGTACACGGTAACTTTCGTGTCTAGGTTGAGATTTTTATTGCTGTATGATCACTTGCTACACCTCTTATTTTAGTTGCCCTGATATACATCACATAAGTAAGTCCGTGCACATTCTTCCGAAAGTGCACGCATGCCCTATTAATAGAGACCTGAATAATTCGCGGGTTCATTTTAGGACAAGCTAGAATTCAAAACACATGCGTTTATATAACTTAATCCATTGGCCTACGCCGTATTTGACACTTCCTGGAGACTGCTGGTCCAATCGTCGCCTTCCACTGTGACAGCAAGCAACCAATGTGCAGTTGATGTCNTGTCGCCTTCCACTGTGACAGCAAGCAACCAATGTGCAGTTGATGTCGGCATATTTGTACATACGACTGTAGATTCTAGCTTGCAGGTCATTGAACTCTAGATTTTGTCCGGTCTCTACCTATTAATGTAAAATATCAGTGATTTTTTTTGTCAAACAGTGCCTACAAGTAGTACTNTGCTGGTCCAATCGTCGCCTTCCACTGTGACAGCAAGCAACCAATGTGCAGTTGATGTCGGCATATTTGTACATACGACTGTAGATTCTAGCTTGCAGGTCATTGAACTCTCGATTTTGTCCGGTCTCTACCTATTAATGTAAAATATCAGTGATTTTTTTTGTCAAACAGTGCCTACAAGTAGTACTGGTGTGAAAATTTATTGAAGTTGATTCAGTGTCCAGTGGCTGTTATTGCTTGTCATATATTTAAGACGTAGCAGTTATAAATGCAAAGTTGAAACTTATTCCTTCCTTTTCTTAAACATATAAATATATTATTTTGAGGTGCCATGAAAGGCTAAGCCATCTGGAATACCACCTCGGTTAAGTAAATGGTAAATAAATTAGTAAATGACTACCTGCTGAGGGAGGGTATGCGTGACAATAAAACACTTTTACAACTCTGTCATCTGCAGTGTCGCATAAGGTATAATGTAGTGGTTCGTTGCCTAATCCAGCNGTACAACTCTGTCATCTGCAGTGTCGCATAAGGTATAACGTAGTGGTTCGTTGCCTAATCCAGCGTTAAAGTCTCGTATCGTGTTGTTTATTGCCAAATATTCATTTGCATTTTATTTCTTCCTTGCAAGGAGGCTTAAGAAATGTTATGCTATACATATACGGTTTTATGTAAGGTTTGCTACTAACTTGTAACTCGAAATCAAGAACAGTATTTCGTCAGAGNTGCTATACATATACGGTTTTATGTAAGGTTTGCTACTAACTTGTAACTCGAAATCAAGAACAGTATTTCGTCAGAGGCGTCAGTTTTATTATTTCGAAGTCTCAGTTCTATTCGAACTCTAAAAGTGGATCATACATAGCAATTAGTGTATTCGCAAACTAAAATTTGCAACATGTGTTTAAAGTAAAAAAAAAAAAAATATTATGTTAATTTTAAAATATATATGTCGAGAGGAGCTAAGAAATGTAATGCTGAAACATACATATTTTTTATTTGAGTCATAGTCAAACTTCAGAACTTGAAGACAAAAAACAGTCGTGTTTGCGTGCAAAACGAAGTGGTTAATTAAGGTGAACCTTGCTATCCTTCAAGAAGTGAGAGTGCGACGGAAGTTGACCGTGCTGCAGTATTACGAATGTATAAATTTCCTGTTCACGCTATAATAAGCTCAGAGAGGTCACTCGTGGTCCTTGTCCGCAATAGACCAAGGCTCTTCAAATCTGCGTGGGCTCTTTTTCGTAAATTTTTTACGTGTAGAAGTTAACGCATTACTAATTTATTCTAAAGTGCGTATCGCGTGTTTCCTGGGTAAGCTCTCGCAATACTTCTATTTGATTGTTTTGTGAAATAAACGGTAATTTAGACNCGTATCGCGTGTTTCCTGGGTAAGCTCTCGCAATACTTCTATTTGATTGTTTTGTGAAATAAACGGTAATTTAGACAGATGGAAATGTGCCAGTCGATCGTCCGTTAGAATCCAGGCGTTGTTTCGGTATGAGTGCTGCAACAGTGATGTTTGTATTTTTACAGTAAACTTATGTCGGTAGTGAAGTGCATTTGAGCTGTTTCCGGTAGTCCTTGGTAAGTACTGGCTGTACCTATAGTCGCTTTATACACGAACGTGAGTAAACCAGTGAGTTTTGTATTNGTAGTCCTTGGTAAGTACTGGCTGTACCTATAGTCGCTTTATACACGAACGTGAGTAAACCAGTGAGTTTTGTATTCAAAACTGTTGTTGAGTTGCGGAGGTGGGGTAGCATACATATCCCGCTGCCAAAAAATAGAACCAATATTAATTATTNAAAACTGTTGTTGAGTTGCGGAGGTGGGGTAGCATACATATCCCGCTGCCAAAAAATAGAACCAATATTAATTATTGTAGTTTCTACTTTCAAACGTACAAACCTTTACGTGCAACGTCGAGGTTTAAAAGAACAAGGGCCCACCAAGACAAGAAATTAATATTGTGTCCATCCACTTGAAGAAATCTCAACAATCTGCTGCCTGCGGGATATTAAGTGGGCACAGAAGAACGCCATGGTGTAGATGGCTTAAACGGCAACCTAAGTTCGAGGGGCTCTGTGTGTACGTATTTTGGTTGTGAACTCAGCCTTACGTTACAGTTACNTTGTCGACTCCGACGCGCGCATTCGACCGCGACCGACCACCTGCCAGCCTCCCAAGACTCCGCCAGCGGTCCGCGTCGAAGTCGACCCGTAAACCCGCGACTTTTATGTCCGCTTCGTGCGTCCCGCGCACTCCTCAATCCTGCCTTTGTTCACCATTCCTGACCAGGCCCAAAGCATCACGGGACTGTTCACGGTAAACTTGGCACTTTCGATAGCCCTTCTGAAAAACTAAGTGTACGCACATTGTGTATTCTTTCGCCAAATGTAAAATTAACATTGCCTTAGGCCTAATCACTTTAGTCATGCGGCAGTCAAGTAAAACTTGAAATTATTAGAAATGTATAATTGTTTTAATTCTTACACTTGTATGCATTAAAAATTATATAGAAAGCAAAAGAATTTAATTTGCTACTCACAAATGACAATCTAACATTAGCGTGCGTCGCAGCAGGCTTCGCTCAACTGCCGTACAGCACTTGCGTTTGAGTGTGTGCGCGCGCTCGCACCATAAACGGGAGTAACAAGGGAAGGATAATATCAGTTTAGCACTCCAGTTTACGGTACCAAGCGGCAAGTCGCTCCGAGTCATCAGCTTGCAGCATTTCTGTTCTGCGCACTTCCAATATGCTACAAGTGTGTGTAGTCCGCTCGTTCTTGGATGATTACTCGAAATATTTACACGGTGACTATGTAGGGCAAAGTGACAAAGTTTCTTGTTAATAACGGAAGGTTGGCCCTATTAGGACGGAATGGAAATTTGTGCCCAATGCTTATCTTTAAAGCCATTTCAAAATAGTCTGAAAACTGCATTTTTAATACAGTTTTTAAAGCATTATCAATTAATTATCCAACAATGTTGAACACTAGGACCCTTCATTAACACTTTACCTCATTTACTATTCGATCGGAAATGGTCCACGTGCAATAATGCCTGCATAATCCTCAGAGTCCTGACAGACTGCATCACTGATTTGACTGGTATGCGATGCACGCTCTCAATACATGGAACTGCTTCCAATCTGTCGGTACCAACGTCACTGGGTGCATTCCAGTCAGTGTGCCTGTTAAAATATATATCAACAGATAAAGACGGTTATCTTTTTCTAAGGATATGTTTCAAAAGTGCTCACTTTGCCGTGAAAAGCCTTTAAAAGTGTTTTATCGGCACGTAACCTCCCTCAGCAGATAGTCATTTACTTGTCATGTACTTAACCGAGATTATATTCTAAATGGCTTAGCTACTTATGGTACCTCAAAATAAAATATTTAAGTGTTTAAAAGGGCTAGGGGTAGTTTTAACTTTGCATTTATAACTGCTTCGTCTTAACTATATGACAAGCAATATATATATATATATATATATGTTGTGTCCGTTTGTTCGGACGCGTATAACTCCCGAAAAAATCACTCAATTTTCATTCTGTTCTTTTTTTATAAACCTTCCTTTTGTTCCCACGAGTGTTTGTACACCTTTATTTTTTAATGGTATTACCTGTAAAGATACTAAAATCTGCAAAAAGCTCATTTTTACCATGCTTTCGCGTCAGGAAGCGCCTTTGTTGACAGCTGCCTGTTTAACATTTCAGTTTGTTGTTCTCAATGTTTTTTTACACACACACACACACACACACACATATATATATATATATATATATATATATATATATGTGTGTGTGTGTGTGTGTGTACTTATATATACTTCTTTCAATTAATTTCATAGAAATGAATAGAACCAAAATATGTTATGCCTCAGCAACGCGTGGTCGGGTAAGCTAGTTAATAATATCTACCGATTACTGACTCGACAAAAATAACTTTTCACGCCAGTACCGCTTACAGGCACAGCGTAAAAAAAATAAATAAAAGAAAGATCACTAATATTTTCAGTTAATAGGACGTGAGTGCACTTTTGGAAACTTGTGCACGGACTCCTCTAACGTGATGTATATAACGGCGGCTAAAATAACAGGTACAGCATGTAGCCGCTGGTATGGATGTTTTATGGAAGATTTCCTTCAAGGTTGAAATTTTAGCCAACAATAGATAAATTGGTGTAATAGTTGTTATTTTGTTTATTTTGTTTTGAGAAACAGAGATAAGACGATTCAACAAAAATAAATAGTAAATACAAACCGCGAAAATGTTTGCTGATACTATAACAGCAATATGTAATAGATATAGCAATCATTCATGTTTATTTAACACAAAAAAGTTGCAGTTATCACAACAAAACCAGAAGCGCTGTGCATAAACGGATGCTGCAGAAGTCGGGATTGAAGTCCGTATTTGAACCAGATTTGCAAAAGTAAAATCATAACAGATATACTCGTCCCTACTTTGCGGCAGCGAACCCTCATATGCCACCGTATGGCCTGTATGTCGTGAGACCGGGAGCCTAGGCTCCCATAACTCAGAGGGTGTTTGTAAAGACAAATGCATCCCGATACATATCCAAATCATTGAGTCCACAGCGGGGCGCCGTGTGTGTCTGGGTTGTTGGGCATCGGACCCGTATTTAGGCTGTTAAATTGTGCGGTAGCAAGAGTCGTGCGACAGGTTATTCCGTGGCAACCTCCGTACCTGCTTGCATGCAGTCCCGTCGAAGCTTCAGCCCGATATTGTACGGCACAATGCATCGTGGCACACATAAGGTCGGTTTACGGAGAACTTTGTATACGTACGAGACGTGTGCATAGAACGTGTACGTGTGAAAGGGAGAAAGGAGTGGGTTGTTGTGACACTCGCCTTACGTTTGACAAGAGAAGATTTGAAGAAATTTTCGGAAGGGTAGTGATTTGTTTACTGTTGTGAACGAATCCGGCAGGAAGCTTTGGCGTTAAGAATTTTTGAAAGAGACGGAAGAAATTTTAATATTGGTTTGTTTTTCAACGTATAGTTTAACGCCAACTCGAATAAACCTACGAAAATGTTGAGAGAAGCCCATAACCTCACCTTGCGAGTAACAACACCACGCCAGCACATAAAAGCAAGACAGGACATTTGCAGATCTTTTCTGTTCGGTTCTGTATTACTATTGGCCGAGGTCGTTCATGCACACAACACGAAATAAAATATCGTTAATTCTACATTTATACGCCTCAAGACGTTTCCATACACGACACCTACACAAGTAGGGGTCTATAAACTGCCCCGTTAAAATACACACAGCCGTTTTCTTATGTACACGTTTTATGTCTTACGTTTTTTTTTTCTACCGTAAACCGACCTTAACACCGGAGTTTGTCGAGAATGGCGTGCTTGTGGCACAAGCTGTCCTGTTCGCTAGGCTAATGTTAGCTCAAGGCTATGAGGAAATTACCTACACAACTGAGGAAACTAGTTTTGATGCCAGATGAAGTCCTGTTTGAACGGACCCCCGTTGATAAGTTATTGGAATTTCTTCTGGAAATGGGCAGGCATCGTTGTTATAACATGAGCGACTAACTGTATAGCCAGAAACACATGGATTTTTTTTAATTTTCCATATTGGTTTCCAATGAAGATAATTTGTCTATATGATGATAAAAGTTAATTAAATGAATTTAGGATCCCTGCTTAAGATCTACTTTTGTGGTAAATTTGTATCCTCCCGCCTTATGTAAAATTTACATTGCCATGTACCTTATCAATTTATTCATGCATCAGTTAAGTGGAAATGTGAAACANTATATATATATATATATATATATATATATGTGTGTGTGTGTGTGTGTGTACTTATATATACTTCTTTCAATTAATTTCATAGAAATGAATAGAACCAAAATATGTTATGCCTCAGCAACGCGTGGTCGGGTAAGCTAGTTAATAATATCTACCGATTACTGACTCGACAAAAATAACTTTTCACGCCAGTACCGCTTACAGGCACAGCGTAAAAAAAATAAATAAAAGAAAGATCACTAATATTTTCAGTTAATAGGACGTGAGTGCACTTTTGGAAACTTGTGCACGGACTCCTCTAACGTGATGTATATAACGGCGGCTAAAATAACAGGTACAGCATGTAGCCGCTGGTATGGATGTTTTATGGAAGATTTCCTTCAAGGTTGAAATTTTAGCCAACAATAGAGNGTACAGCATGTAGCCGCTGGTATGGATGTTTTATGGAAGATTTCCTTCAAGGTTGAAATTTTAGCCAACAATAGAGAAATTGGTGTAATAGTTGTTATTTTGTTTATTTTGTTTTGAGAAACAGAGATAATACGATTCAACAAAAATAAATAGTAAATACAAACCGCGAAAATGTTTGCTGATACTATAACAGCAATATGTAATAGATATAGCAATCATTCATGTTTATTTAACACAAAAAAGTTGCAGTTATCACAACAAAATCAGAAGCGCTGTGCATAAACGGATGCTGCAGAAGTCGGGATTGAAGTCCGTATTTGAACCAGATTTGCAAAAGTAAAATCATAACAGATATACTCGTCCCTACTTGTGCGGCAGCGAACCCTCATATGCCACCGTATGGCCTGTATGTCGTGAGACCGGGAGCCTAGGCTCCCATAACTCAGAGGGTGTTTGTAAAGACAAATGCACCCCGACACATATCCAAATCATTGGGTCCACAGCGGGGCGCCGTGTGTGTCTGGGTTGTTGGGCATCGGACCCGTATTTAGGCTGTTAAATTGTGCGGTAGNGTCCACAGCGGGGCGCCGTGTGTGTCTGGGTTGTTGGGCATCGGACCCGTATTTAGGCTGTTAAATTGTGCGGTAGCAAGAGTCGTGCGACAGGTTATTCCGTGGCAACCTCCGTACCTGCTTGCATGCAGTCCCGTCGAAGCTTCAGCCCGATATTGTACGGCACAATGCATCGTGGCACACATAAGGTCGGTTTACGGAGAACTTTGTATACGTACGAGACGTGTGCATAGAACGTGTACGTGTGAAAGGGAGAAAGGAGTGGGTTGTTGTGACACTCGCCTTACGTTTGACAAGAGAAGATTTGAAGAAATTTTCGGAAGGGTAGTGATTTGTTTACTGTTGTGAACGAATCCGGCAGGAAGCTTTGGCGTTAAGAATTTTTGAAAGAGACGNGAAGGGTAGTGATTTGTTTACTGTTGTGAACGAATCCGGCAGGAAGCTTTGGCGTTAAGAATTTTTGAAAGAGACCGAAGAAATTTTAATATTTGTTTGTTTTTCAACGTATAGTTTAACGCCAACTCGAATAAACCTACGGAAATGTTGAGAGAAGCCCATAACCTCACCTTGCGAGTAACAACACCACGCCAGCACATAAAAGCAAGACAGGACATTTGCAGATCTTTTCTGTTCGGTTCTGTATTACTATTGGCCGAGGTCGTTCATGCACACAACACGAAATAAAATATCGTTAATTCTACATTTATACGCCTCAAGACGTTTCCATACACGACACCTACACAAGTAGGGGTCTATAAACTGCCCCGTTAAAATACACACAGCCGTTTTCTTATGTACACGTTTTATGTCTTACGTTTTTTTTTTCTACCGTAAACCGACCTTAACACCGGAGTTTGTCGAGAATGGCGTGCTTGTGGCACAAGCTGTCCTGTTCGCTAGGCTAATGTTAGCTCAAGGCTATGAGGAAATTACCTACACAACTGAGGAAACTAGTTTTGATGCCAGATGAAGTCCTGTTTGAACGGACCCCCGTTGATAAGTTATTGGAATTTCTTCTGGAAATGGGCAGGCATCGTTGTTATAACATGAGCGACTAACTGTATAGCCAGAAACACATGGATTTTTTTTAATTTTCCATATTGGTTTCCAATGAAGATAATTTGTCTATACGATGATAAAAGTTAATTAAATGAATTTAGGATGCCTGCTTAAGATCTACTTTTGTGGTAAATTTGTATCCTTCCGCCTTATGTAAAATTTACATTGCCATGTACCTTATCAATTTATTCATGCATCAGTTAAGTGGAAATGTGAAACANCCGCCTTATGTAAAATTTACATTGCCATGTACCTTATCAATTTATTCATGCATCAGTTAAGTGGAAATGTGAAACAGATAGGAACCTACTTTAATGTGTTGCAAAAATGCTATTTCGTACTAGATAGTTTGTGTAAGGCAGAAAAACACCTACCCGATTTGCAATAGATTTAAACATTACACTCGCAATACCACATCATCAAGACATGGTACTATTTTTTTCGTAATTTGCTGCCAGCTTTATTGGGAACTTGCTTGCCGGTGTTTATGGTAGCAAATATCCAGTTAACGGGCAGTAATATTTTTAAAAGGTTGATTTCAAAAGTGCTCACTTCACCGTCTTCAGCGAATATCAATGGCTATAGGCCCTATAGCCATTGATATTCGTTGAAGACGGTTGGTGGAACGTTGGCAAATCGGTGGGAATTTTTGAGTGAGTATATGACAATGCGGCATGTGGCTTTATTGTGTTTATCTGAGAAGTTTCGTGTTCAGTATATAGTAACGTGAATGAAAACATGAAACAACTGTGCAGTCATAGGATACGGTAGATTACTTTGCTGGAATCCTTTGTCACGATCCACTCAAGATAATATATTTTTGAGACAGTATTTAGTTTTATAAATGGTATCCGACTCCGTCGCCATTTGCTGTCTGGTTTTCGCTGTAAAATATGCCTAACGAAATATATTTGACTTAATTTTATTATCTTCTCTTTCCGTATGCTTTTTTTTTAAGTCGTGTAAGGTATTGTCACAGAGTATAGGCTGTTCACGGTAATGTGAGCACTTATGAAAGCCCTGCTTAAGATCTTCTTTTATGCGTATAGTGCATTCTTCCAACACATGTAAACTTAACACTACCAAGGGCCTTAACACTTTATTCATACGTCGGTCACGTAAAAATTTGAAATTATAAGAAAAGTTAATATTTTACAAATTTTTTAACCCGGACCTTAATGTGCATTAAAAATTCAGAAAAACAGAAGAAATAATATCAGTATTCACAAATATTTACCTAACAATTTTAATTCAACATTAAGACGTGTAACTACTTTCCCTTCGCCGTTACCAACTTTACCGGGCGCATACCAACCAGTGTGATCGTTAAAAATATATGCAGGTAGGCGCAGTGGCATTTTTTTTAGAAGTGTTGATTTAGAAAAGTGCTTAACAAACCATGAAAAACCTATAGATAAGTACACGGAGACAAAATGGTGTGGCAGTTCCTTTGATGTGAGCGTACTCATTCTCTGATTGGCTGCGCGAGCCTCTGGGAAAGGTTCTCATTTAGTTACGCCGCCGGCCGGCGAGTAAATTACCATGTGCTGATTGGCGAACGGCGTTCCGACATTTTGCTGGCTAGTGACGCCATTTTGCTGTGGCGCGTGTTCGTGGTATTAGAGACGGTTTCACCTCTATATTCTTTATTATAGGTTGTCCACGATCAAATGAGCACTTTTGAAACAAACCTTTGAAAAATATCACTGCCGATAACTACATTTAAATCCTGCAGTACACGCTGGCATACCAGTCTTCTAGCTAAGTTGGCAGCGAACCAACAAAAATAGTTCCTAACACTTACGAGTGTAAATTTTAAATGTATGGCTAATGAACTTAGTATTNTTGCTGGCTAGTGACGCCATTTTGCTGTGGCGCGTGTTCGTGGTATTAGAGACGGTTTCACCTCTATATTCTTTAGTATAGGTTGTCCACGATCAAATGAGCACTTTTGAAACAAACCTTTGAAAAATATCACTGCCGATAACTACATTTAAATCCTGCACTACACGCTGGCATACCAGTCTTCTAGCTAAGTCGGCAGCGAACCAACAAAAATAGTTCCTAACACTTACGAGTGTAAATTTTAAATGTATGGCTAATGAACTTAGTATTTCTTGTTTTACACACGTTATAGAGTGTGAAACCGCATATTAGCGATACATTTACATCCTTAACATATACCACGGTTTTACTTGGACGAATTAAGCGATCAGGCCCATGGCAATATTAATTTTTAATATGGCGGAATGATACAAAATGAGAAGCGAAGTAGATCCTAAGCTGGGCTTTCAAAAATGCTGAATTTACCGTGAACAGCCTAAACTGTGTAGTCCCCGCATTAAATTCTTTGTTAAATGAGTATACGGAGCGTGACTGATCCCACGATCCACTGCACGATACTCTTCCACTCCGACGCTCATACTGCTGGTCGAGTATCCATGATCAGACGTTGTGTACGCGGCCGGTATTTTCCCCCTCGCCTTCTCCGGCCAAAGCACGTAACAAGCTGGTTGTGGAATAAAAAATTTTTTTCGAGGTGAAGCGCTGAAGGCGCAATCGTGTGGATCTCGCAAGCCAGATAGTGGGTTGTTGCGGGTGGGTGCGCCTTAGCCATAGTAGGCGGGCTAATATAACTGTACCCTTGCTTAATAATAGCCACTACGACCCGCCCACGGGTGCCGCGGCGGCGCGGTGCGCGTACGCTGCCTCCAGCAAGTTTTGACCGCTCTTCCCCGCGCCCAACCCACCGCGGTTCACCACACGCCCGCGTGCAACTCTCCGCGAGGCATTTCTTGTTTATCGCGCGCAAACACGCCAACACAGTCTCTTCTCTCTTCCTTCTTCATCTATGTTCTCTTCCTTCCTTCTCTCTCTCTCTCACTCCCTCCCTCTCCAGTTCTTGCGACGTTCTCCGCGCACTGTTTACACGGCAGCAGGAATTTTTCGTGCCCACCGACGCAACGCAGTTTCGCGCGGGAAAATCACACGTCGTTTGTCATCTGCCGTCACTGCTTCGCTTGTCTTGTTCGTTTCGCACAAAGGAACCCTTTCATGTCTTGGAACAACCGTGAATGTCGTCCGTGGAAGTGCTGGCAGTCCGACTGCGCGTGTGCAATTCAGAGGTGAAATGAAAATGAGGAGATAGAGCGTAAAGAAAGACTGTTATGTCGGATTTCAAAAAGTCGCGTCACTGTTTTTATTGCATAAAAGTGTTGTATAAAAGTATTATATTTTATACCTGCGCAAACTTTGTTCAAATTATAAACATTTTATGAAATTTGGGTTTAAGGAAGTTATATATATATTTACAAAAGTTTAAATTAATCAGNTTGGGTTTAAGGAAGTTATATATATATTTACAAAAGTTTAAATTAATCAGTAACAATAATCACAAAGAATTATTTTTGAAACAAAAATAATACCTAATAAGACCTATTTTACTTGAAGAAATGAAATGATTCCTTTAAAGACTTGCCATGAAATACCTCACTATACGAAAGTTGTATTACAAATCCGTATTTTTTTAAAATCATCATTTTTGTTTTGTATTTTATAATTTGTGACATTTATTGAATTTTTTGTAAAATAACTACAATCTTCTAGCTACTCCCGTATCATTTTTTGTAAATCCTTTTGTTTATTTAGTACATACTGCGTTTCAAAAATAATATGATTGTGACTTCGAAATTTGACTNTTTTTGTAAATCCTTTTGTTTATTTAGTACATACTGCGTTTCAAAAATAATATGATTGTGACTTCGAAATTTGACTATGCAGAAAATGTAACAATCTATTTTTCGTTTGTTTGCAGGAAAGATGACAGATGTTATGTCGACAAGTTGAACAATGTTTTTTTACCAGAGAAATTTAAATTTTCAAATATCTTGCTCCGACAAGCAAAATAAAAAGTACACAATTGAAAGTCCTGTTTTGAATCATTGTAACCAATATTGAAATTTTTAAGCTCATAAGTAGTTACGCAGAAATAACCGGTTCTGGCACACCTGGCGTCCTGGCAGCGACGAGGGGAAGAGCCGCGGCCATCTTGGATGAAATCTTTTTTTCCTTTTTTCCTCCAGCAGCGGCCACTTTGGCAGCCAGTACCGGTAAAAACGGCCAAATTTGAATTTCCCGAATTTCCCTCAAACAAATATGTCCAGCACAACCCGGCTGACATTTTTCAAGTTTGCACAATGCGTATGGATCCGGCTGAAAATTGTGCAATATCAGCCAGAATGTGCTATCAGGTACGCGAGGCTCTTGAAAGGGTCTCGGCCCCGATTGACTACGCGAGGCTCCCGAAAGGGTCTCGTCTCCGATTGACTATGCGAGGCTCTCGAAAGGGTCTCGACCCCGATTGGCTACGCGAGGCTCTCGAAAGGGTCTCGTAACTGATTAACTACGCGAGGCTCTTATTGTGTACTTATAAGCACAGTTAACTATAATTTCCGAACCGTTTAAAATACAGTCACCAAATTCGTAACATGCGCATCACTCCCGACAAGGAAAATTATCGCAGGGTCATTTGTGCCCTATGCGAACTTATAAGCATAGTTGGCCGTAATTTCCGAATCGTTTAAGATACTGTCACTAAATTCGTAACATACACATAACCTCCACCAACGAAAATAATCGCAGGGTCATTTATGCCCTAAGCGCATTTATAAGCATAGTTGCTGTAATTTCATAACCATTAAAGATATAGCCACCAAATTCATAACATATACATCACCCCTGACAACGAAATGGGCCACATGATCATGTATGCGCTAAGCCTAGTTATAAGCATAGTTGGCTGTAATTTCCGAATCGTTTAAGATACTGTCACTAAATTCGTAACATACACATCACCTCCACCAACGAAAATAATCGCAGGGTCATTTATGCCCTAAGCGCATTTATAAGCATAGTTGCTGTAATTTCATAACCATTAAAGATATAGCCACCAAATTCATAACATAGACATCATCCCTGACAACGAAATGGGCCACGTGATCATGTATGCGCTAAGCCTAGTTATAAGCATAGTTGGCTGTAATTTCCGAACAATTTTAGTTATAGTCACCAAATTCATAACATAGGAATCACCCCTTACAACGAAAATAATCGCAGGGTCATTTATGCCCTAAGCACACTTATAAGCATAGTTGGCTAAATTAATAACACAGGTATCACCGCCAACAACGAACAGGATGCTAGTGGCAATCCCTCGTACAAGCATAGTTGGCTACCATTTCCCACCCACTGAGGCTATAGTAACGAAATTCATAGCATAAGCATCACTTCCGACGNAAGCATAGTTGGCTACCATTTCCCACCCACTGAGGCTATAGTAACGAAATTCATAGCATAAGCATCACTTCCGACGACTAAAAGGGCCGCATGTTCAAGTACACCTCATACCTTCGTATAAGCATAGTTGGCTGCCATTTACCAACCACAGAAGCTAAAGTCACCAAATTCATATCACATTCATCACTTCAGAAAGCAATCAAGGAAATATGAACAAGTAGGCCTTAAGCCCTTTTACAACCATACTTGGTCAGTATTTCCAAACCTTTGAAGTTAAGGAACACTTAACAATCGTCCACGCTTGTAAAGAAAATAAAGGTATACATACAGGTGGAATGAGAGAGCATGAGACTCATCCTCGCCAGGACGCCAGGTGAAAGGAGACCAGAAGGAATATGAGGAAACCAACTTGGAATGATAGATCATGAGACTTGTACCCGCCAGGACGCCAGGTGAAAGGAGGCCAGAAGGAATGTGAGAAAACTAAGGTGGAATGATAGATGATGAGAAAAGTTGCTTGACGGGGAAATGAACTCGAACATTCTTCAGGCAAGATGGATGGTGCTGGGATGGAATTATAGAGCGTGAATGCCAGGGTAACCCCACCACAACTCACTCCTCACTCCCCAAAAAGGAGTAACTTAGCCACATTGTGGAGTCATCGGCGGAAATTCTGTAAAAGTCAGCTGCATTGTCCAAAAAAACCTTTTTTGTGAAAAATTTTGCCGTTTTAGAGGGAAATTCGGGAAATTTAGAGGAAAATTCTGGCAATTTTGGCCGTTTTTTAGGGGAGAAAAGGTAATTTCGAGGGAGAAAAGGGAAAAAATTACCGCGTGACGATGGCTGTCTGCTCGCCCCTCGTCCCCAGACCCTGCAGCAGAACCGGCTGTTTCTCACTACTAGCGTGCCAGGCGCTGTGTCCGGTGGTGGCGGGTGCAATGGGACGTGGGTGCGTGCCCTCTGTCGGCGTCGTCGTGCGAACGGCCTTGCGACCGCGGACGCGACCAGCCTGCTACGCCGAGCAGGCTTCCGTGATCCGCAGAAAAGCTCCAGAATGCACAAACGGGAGGTCGGCGACCGGCCATCTCGTGTCGTCAGCAGCGTCATGAAGGGAGATCAAGCCCCGCCATCTTGGACTTTCACTATTTTTGCCATGAGTTCCATTTAAGACTGTTTAACGAAATTTTTCGATCTACATGACATAAATAATAGTTTCTTAGGCTTTATCAAACAATTACAACTCTTCCGCCTTTTGTTAATTTTTAACAAGTGATCGCCGTCATAAAATAAGTAATTTTTTCTTGCCGGCGTTTCCGGGAATGATACTGGCAACAGTAGTCTAGTAATACATGTTTAGAATATGCGCAAAGCAATATCCTATGCCTTGTCGACGCCCTAAACAAAACATAACATTTGTGTTCCAAGTTACGGTGGAAATTCCGTTAATCCATGGTGGCGGGGACTGAACCGCCTTTAATGCTACCGCCTAGCTGGAGCTTTTCCCAGCATTTCAGGTCGAGAAGCGATAGGGACACCCGAATTTCGTGAAAAAAGATTTCTGCACATGCTAGATTTCAATACCCTATGGGCATACAACAGTTTTCTTTTGTATATTAGCGGCGTGTGTTTGTGAGAAAATATTCTCCTACTTGACAGGCCAATCACAATTAGGTAACTTCAATACTGTGCGTCTGTGATTCGCGTTACACGGAAACCACCCAATCACGATTGTGGATCTGAGCTAAAGTGTTATGAAATACGACTGGTCGCGAAATCTTTTTGCGAAATTCGGGTGTCTTTACCCATCGCCACTATGCGCAAGGCTCTGAAGTGGCGTGCAGTGTTTTCGTCACACCGTGTATACCTATGGGACTTTCAGCGGTGACCTTATTATTTTATTGATGAAAGATCTCCAGAAAGGTTACAGCCAGGGTCCCTGAGTAGTTTTGTACATATCATACGCGTATATTCTGAGATATTGTGCTTTGAAAAAGCCTTTAGCCTTTTTGGAGTGCTATGAAATGGCGTTTATATCTTGCGTGACGTCTTGAAGGCACTCAACAGCGCTCGTATGAAGTGTGTGTTATTTTCGTAAATCAGTACTTTGGACTCATGTTTAATAGCTTCGTAGAAAAACGTGTATTTCAAACACTCTGCGTCGTAATTCAAGCGCCAGGTAGACGGGAGCCTTAAGGTTCCTTTTCACCAAAATATGAAGTCTATATGCATTTGAAAACATGCGCCATGCTGGCTATCCCAGATGTAATATATTTTCCACGTGTAAAATCAACATTGCAATGGGCCTTATTACTTTGTTTACGCGCCGGTCACAAGTGAAACTGTCAAATCATTAGAAACGCAAATGTTTTATAAATTTGACAATTATTACATCAAGAAAGCAGCAACCAAAATAATTCATTTCAGCGTTGACGAAGTGTTTGCACAACACTTTTATTTCAATGTTAAGACAGGGAACTTATTTTCCTCCGTCGCTACCAACTTTACCGGATTCATGGCAGTCAGTGTGCCTGGTATAGGTTGGGGCTGTGACATATTTCAAAGGTTGATCTGATATAAGCGCATCCTTTCCTAGACTGTCTGCGCGAAGTTCTGGGAACGAAAGTGTGTCTGATTGGTTGTGCTGCATACTGCGAAAGGTTCCCGACTGGCTGGGCGCGCGGCCGGCTGGCGAGTAGGTAACCAGATAGGCGCTGATTGGCCAACGGCGCTCCAACATTTTGCTGGCTGGGGCTCGCGATACAAGCGGGTTTTAACCTCCGTTTTTTTTTTTTTTAAGTACTCCGGGGTGGTGAAGTGAGCTGCAGGTACAGAAGCGACGGAATGAAATTTTGGAGATAACGGTAACGCCCCGAGAAAACCCAC
This sequence comes from Clitarchus hookeri, assembly GCA_002778355.1. Classification (NCBI taxonomy): domain Eukaryota; kingdom Metazoa; phylum Arthropoda; class Insecta; order Phasmatodea; family Phasmatidae; genus Clitarchus; species Clitarchus hookeri. The sequence continues at coordinate 875,066 of NQII01001403.1, forward strand.
CTGTCATCGGCAATGTCCGAAATATTTCCCATCCACGAAAAGCTGGAAGTTCCTCCGCCGGGAATTGAACCCGTGATGCAAGGCCGGAGAAACTATCGCTTGGCCATCAAGGCCTCGTAGGGAAATTAAGGTACTTGAAAATATTTTAGGTCGAGCCAGAACCGGGTTCACCCTATGATAAATACGTGATCGCAGTTTTATGTGAAGATGCAGACTGAGCCTCGCATTAGTCAGATAGTTATCAGGTTGTGAATAACTACCAACTGAGTACTTATTGATTTTCAAGTTCCAGTTCACGTAACCGCCCTGGAATTTCGCGCACCTAACCCTGTAATCATGCTAATTTCTCCCCCTCGACCCGTAATCTGCATCCACATAAATCATGTCTTCGTTCTCTTTCATTTACGTTAAAGATGTGGATTGTATGCCGCGGTATGTCTTTGGGCATTCTCTGAAGTTGGATTTAATTTTTAGAGTGTTTTCCTGTTCTGGCATTGGTATAAAGAATGGCCCGGCATATTGTACTGTTTGCAAAGTGAGAGATTTTATCAGACTATTAACTAATAATGGTAAAGTTAAGTGGATTGGGACATTAAACATATTTTTCCTGCCTGCAATTCAAATTCATTACACTTTCACGGCCACGGTTGAAAGTACAGTATACTTTTTGATGTACCAAAATAATTTATTGATGCCTACTTTCTTTCCTGCACAGTAACTTACCGAAGGTCAGTAACAGGCGTTAAGCATGAATCATGAATCAGAAGAGAGAGGCTGAGTCAAGATGGTGGTTTTTGTTTTTAGCTAAATATGCAGATTTTCAGCATTTTTTAAAAAAGTATTCTGCTATCTACGAAATGTTTAAAGCAACGATCTTACACAGCCACCTTTTAGCTCGCTGAACAGTTTTTAGGAACTTAAACTTT
>NQII01001403.1:876089-892652 GCA_002778355.1 Clitarchus hookeri
ATTATGGATATAAATTTCACTGAACTGGAAAATTGACCGGCAATTAAAAAACGCGCAAATAAAATTAAATTCCTACTTCCCGTTGGAGTTTCCGTCTCGGCATATATTAAAAATGCTCGCAGTAAATGAGACCAGGCTAAATTGCTGTACTTAAATTATTTGCCTTGGCAGCATTTTTTAAATGAGTAATCCGAAATATCTTTATAGAATTAGTGCAAATGTTTGCTGGGAGAATAGGGAACTTCCTGGTTAAATTGACTGTTCTGAAAATAAGTCCTGTAACAAAATAAAACCATATTTATTTGATTGTCGGTGCTGCCCGTTTTCAGTTCCGGTAATTATGATCTGGAAACATTTGGATCAGTTTTTCGATAGACATTAAAAAAAATTGGCACGTCGTACGTAGGACCACCTGTTTTTAGCTAAAATATTTACGCGGAGGCTAAGCTTTAATATCCTATGTGCACTCTTGGCTTCATTTGGCTATTGGCCGCTTTTCTTTGTGCGAAGAGTGTCTGTCGCATGAATGAGCCAATCAGAATTAAGTTTCTCCCGTACTGACCGTCTGTGATTCGCGGGCAGGCAGATAAGACGCGTAACAATTCAAATCATCCAATCACGAAAGGTGTTCTGAGCTGTAGTGTTTTGGAGCACAACTTGTCCCATAAATTTTTTCGTGAAAAAATGCGTGCCCCTAGTCATGACTCCGCAACATTCTTGTGCCATCTAGACACTTACTTATCGCGTATTTCGGAGCGGCGTTTGATTTGTTCGCGTTATGCTGAATATAGACATCGTTTGCGCATGGTTACTTCCCGCCAGTTTCCTCGGCGGGAGGCGCAGACCAATGAACAGAGACTACCCCGCGTGCCAGCGCCTACCCCTGCATCAGCAGCGGGGCGGCCTTCTCCAGCCATTCACGTCGCGAGTCGTGCCTATCATTTGGCAGTCACGTTCACGCGTCGTGCAGTCCTCGTCCATAGCGGCCGCCGACAACGTATCAACGAGTTGTCGCGTAGCGATGTAGATATCGGCAAACAATATCAATATTATTTACATTGGTTATTTATAAAAGTATCTTTTTTTTTGGAACGATATATTGAAAGCAAAATATCCATTTCTAGTACATCGGAATTTAATATTTTAAGTATTAACGGACTTGAACANCGCGTAGCGATGTAGATATCGGCAAACAATATCAATATTATTTACATTGGTTATTTATAAAAGTATCTTTTTTTTTTGGAACGATATATTGAAAGCAAAATATCCATTTCTAGTACATCGGAATTTAATGTTTTAAGTATTAACGGACTTGAAAAATGTAAAATTTCTTGGAATATTACATATTGAGGACACGATATATTCCAGAAAGATGTAGCGTCTCTTTTTGGAGCATGTTGCCAAAGTGAACATGGTGATTTTTTAATTCGATTTTTTGTATTCAAAACAGAGCTTATTAAAAGAGCATTTTAAAATTATTTATTTCCGATACCTGGAAAAAGATATTGATTTCAATAAAATACCACTGAAATGTATCGACGATTTATATCGATATATCGTTGATATAATGTCATTTCGACATATCGATATTTTTTCAACATCCCTGTTACTACCACAAAGTAGATAAACACACAGATACGAAATGGCGTTGCGGTTCCTTTTATGTGGGCGAGCCCATTCTACGATTGGCTGCGCGAAGCCTTGTGTCTGATTGGTTACTACATTGTGAGAATGACTGTTGGCTGGTCTGCCGGCTGGCGAGTAGGTTACCAGGCACTGATTGACGAACGCCTTTTCACCATTTTGCTGGCCAGTGACGCAATCTTGCTGGCGTGTGCGACTGAGTTCGAGGCATAAGAGCCTGTTACTCCTCTAAATAGCTACCGTCGATATTAAACAGTTGTTGGGAGGCCGTGGTATATTGTTTTTGCAGTTAGTGTGTTTTTGTAGTGTGTTGCCAGATTAAATAATTTTTCGGGAAATCTGTTAACTAGCGCTTCGGATAACACCATTTCACTCACTTCTGCTCCTGCAGTCATTGTTTGCTCAGATTTATTCTCTTCGAATATTTCCCTGTGGTGTCAAAAATAATTGCATGTTAATGCACCATACGTATTAAATTATTGTTTATAAAAACTGTAATAAAAAGTGCTTCGTACCATTACGGATTCGTTTTCCCTTCCTATCTTTTTCCACTATGGCTAGGTACAGGAACATCTCGTGAATTCATCTCAGGACAAGCTAGTCTTCTAATACATGTGGTTTTCTCTTATGTTTGCATTTAGAACACAGTTTATTAGTAGGGACACCCTTCAAATCAAATCCACTTTCGTTATTGGATGATCTAGGTGTTACGCATCATATGTGTATGCCTGTGAATCACAGACGTATATTATTGGAGTTGCCTATTTCTGGTTGGCCAGTCAAGTAAGAAAATGTCTTCTCACAAAGAAATGCCGCCAATAAGAAAAAGAAAACTGCCGGTATGTCCGTGGTGTCTCGAAACCTAGCATATGCGCAAATCTTTTCGAGAAATTCGGGTGTCCCTATTTATTGACAAGGCATGGTCAACTCTGGGCCAGTAACATGCCAGCAAGGAAACAAGTACCAAACCCTGTGCCACCTGGTCTGGGTAAAACGGGCTGTAACCAATGAATAGAAAGTTGAGACTCGAAAATACAGAGGACGGGGGAATTAGCCTACAGGTTGTTTAAAAAGCGAAATTTTCCTGTTCCTAATTATGGCTTTCAAACGCGTGCAGAATGCATTGCACGTGTTTTGTGCGCGTTTTACAAAGTAGTTTTCCAGTCTCCTCGGCGTTGTTGGTTTTAGACGCCAACTCACGGCGTCAGGGAACCTGTGTATCACGAGAGAAGCTTACGTAATAAACTTGCTAAACTCACAAAGCAGCTTAACCTGACCAGTTCTTGATCGCGTTCTCGATACCAGGGCGTCAGCGGGGACTGGAACGCAGAGGGAGCAGGGGGTAGAGCTCGCATGCCAGCTGAGCAGGGAAAACTCTCCGTATCCCAACGTTGGACTACTTCTTTCGCCAGCAGCACTGACAAAACAGACGTGGTTTGAAAACTGTGTATTGAAGTGCTATGAAATGTTTTTTACCCTTACTTCAAACTAGTTTTAATGCAACTAATTCAGCGGAAATATCTTATCAGTGTAAAATGGATGGGTGTGTTGAAAAAACCATTTGTAAACAAACACGTTCGTCACTGCCGATCGCGTGATTTTGACACATGTTTTGGCAATGGGTGGATCAGTTTTGGAGGCAAGCCCAGAAGGCGAGAATCGGCCTACTTCACAATTTTATTCTAAGGACCGGAACAACTCCACTCGCCTAGCATCAGGATGTAGAATTATTAGAAACCTTATCTTAGTCGCAGCATTTTCATGCTGGAATCGCGAGACATCTCTTTCCCTTATTGCCCGTTTTGCTTCCACAGAGAATATCATATGCCCTGGATTTTCCATAATTTGGAAACGACTTCGAGTGTCTTTTTTTTTTACGTACGTGGCAATGAAATTCCGCTCTCTTCTGCCATCCTTCCCGCCTAAACACACGCGCGCGCACAAAAATTGTGCACAGCAGCGTCTTGCAATTTTTTTTTTTTTTTGTCGTCGTTCTTTGCGGGTGGAAAACTTTCCACAGCGGCCGTGTTCCGCCTAAGTGGTGCTAAAGTGGCCACTCATTCGAAGAGCAAACATCCGCATCGTGTTCATGCGAACCGCTTGCAGCAGTTTCTGTGCGAGCGAAGCGCTGCTAACGCGACAGGTGGCCGGCCGATTTCCCGAGTCACGGCGCGCTCCGATGGGATGTGTCAACACCGAACAGCAACCCGCCAACAAATACGGTGTTTGTTTGCTGAACTCCGTTCCACCAGCGGAAAAGAACAAGTGATAAATCGCTGTTTTGGATATACATACTAGGCTATTCACGGTGAAGTGAGCACTTTTGAAAAATCAACCTTTGGGGAAAAAAATGACTGCCCGTAAGTACAGAGCGCGTTGGCACGCGGGCTTCCAGTTAAGGCTCGGCTGCGACCATTTTGCAGAAATTCTTCCTTTTTCACGTCATAATTTCGGATTCGTAGTAATCACTGACAATGTACGATTATACAAAATTTACATTTTACGAGTTGTTAAAAAATTTTGTGTTTAAATTTGATTGACATCTGCTAGTTGTCAAAAGTCGAGAACATATTTATATTTTGTCAGTACGTTCTCGTCTTTTCGCAAACAGGAAATAACACACAGTACAAATTAAATACAAAAAGTATTAAACAACTTGTAAATTGTCAATTTTCTATAATGAAACATTTTCAATAATAACATTGAAACTGAAATTATGACACGAAAAGGAAGAATTTCTGCAGAAGGGGTGAAGTCGAGCCTTAAGTTGGCATGCGGCATAGAATAGGTCAATATACACAAGCAAAATGGCGTGGCGGTTCTTTTGATCGAAGAGGACACCCATTGACTGCGCGAAGGCACACCGAGAAAAAGGTTTTGTGGAATCAAACGAAGTTTGACGCAACCAAATTGTTCGTTTGTAGAGAGGCAATGAAATATTTTGTTGTTGAAACACATTAATTTTGTTGTCCTTGTTTGGTTGGTCCAAACAAAGATTTGGTTGATGTAACTAAAGATTTGTTAGGCTCTACATATACATTAAACAGTTTCGGTTAATATAAAAAAAATTGGTGGCCTGATCGTGATTCGAACCTAGATCACCTTAGCCACGTTAGTTAATGTGACTACTGATCCGAGTGAAATTTTTTTTGAATACGTAAATTTCAAATACTGCGCAACGTGAGCAAATAAATACTTAAGTTTTACAGTTTTACTTTTTTGTTTCTAGTTGAACCTTTTTTAATTAGGGTTTTATATCATTATTAAGCATTAATGAATAAAATGCACCAACAAACACTGTTGCTATCCTGATTGTCACAAATATGCGAACAAACAATCGAGCTGTGTTTTCGGACGAACGTAATCAAATTAGCGGCCAAACAAATANATTGTCACAAATATGCGAACAAACAATCGAGCTGTGTTTTCGGACGAACGTAATCAAATTAGCGGCCAAACAAATATGCATAGTTGATTCAACAAAACATTTTGTTGACACGTCTAATTTATTTTCGCCCAACAGAGGTTTTGTTTATTCAAGCGTGTATTTTGTTAGAGCAACAAAATTAATTTAGTTAATTTTCAAGATTTGTTTACTCAACAAAACATTTCGTTCGGGCAACTAGATATATTTTCGGCCCTATACAAATTAATATTTTGTTGGCTGGAACAAACGTTTCTATAAGTGTACGGAAATGGGCCACGAGTCTGATTGGCTATCGCACTTTATGGAATATTCGCTATTGGTCGGTCTGTCGTCTGGCAAGTTAGTCTCCAGGAGCTGATTGGTGAACGACGTTCCGCCATATAGCTAGCCAGTGAGGCCATTTTGCTGGCGTGTGCGGTTGTAGTTCGCAATTCACGCCACCGTTTCACCTCCGTATTTTTAAGAATACGCTGTTCACTGTAAAGTGAGCACTTTTTTGAGGCCCTGGTTATTTTTTTTCCTTTCAGCCATTTTTAATCCTTTAGCGACCTTCTGTCTATATAAATATTTCCATGTAAGTAATAAACACAGTGTGTATATTCCACCGCACTCGGAAGACAACGTCTAAGACTAAAATAAAACATATTTATTGACTATTATTCCAAATGAGAGGACTTTCAAAAATACTCATTTTACCGTGATTAGACTATACTCTTCAGCAGGCGGTCTCCCAGTTAAGTTGGCAGCGAAGAAATAAAACATAGTCCTAAAACTCGGTGTTGTATTGCGGGCGTAATGTTAAAATTTATATCCAGTTACGTTAGTGGTTCTTGTTTCACTCACATTTGTGACGGAATGTCCTCGCCACATGTTTGGTTCTCTTTCTGCCTCCAAAACTTCAATACCTCCCACATATTAAGGCGTAATATACTTTTGTTCTTCTGCCATTTTTATAACGTGTTTCTTGCGTTCGCAGCCAGTGACTCTGCATGCAAGAAGCAGAATCACGCCTAGCTCCTGTGCTGCTGTGTGAGGATCCACGACCAGATGGTGTTTCGCCTGGATGTTGTCGTCGAATTTCCTCTTCCGGTTTTAGTCTGAAAAGTTTTGGAATCAATGCTTCCCATCCCTTCCCCACCCTAGTTTCTTTTATGGCTAGGAGTGGCGGAGGTTGAGATGGGAGGTTGTGGTGAATGGGGAGGAAGGTGAGAATCCGCCACACATTATAGTGACAATTTGCATATGAGTAAAGGCTGTTCACGGTAAAGTGAGCAAGCACTTTTGAGGCCTAGTTACTTTTTCTTTTCAGCCATTTTTTTAATCCCGTAACCGACTTTTTAAAATAAATATTGCCATGTAAATAATAAACACAGTGTGTACATTCCATCGCAACCGGAAGTTAACTACAAAGGCTAAAATAAAATATACTTATTCATTATTATTCCAAATGAGAGGGCTTTTAGAAGTGCTCAANAGTTAACTACAAAGGCTAAAATAAAATATACTTATTCATTATTATTCCAAATGAGAGGGCTTTTAGAAGTGCTCAATTTACCGTGATTAGCCTATAACACATTTATATGCATAGCGTTTTATACGATTTCGCTAGTATGGCGCATGAATATAGTGATCAGGACCATGCCAGTATTAAATTTACATATGAAAGAATGANTACGATTTCGCTAGTATGGCGCATGAATATAGTGATCAGGACCATGCCAGTATTAAATTTACATATGAAAGAATGATATAATGCAATCAGAGAAGTAAATCTTAAGTAGTTCTGCTGTCAGAAGTGTTAAGTTTACTTTGAACAGTCTACCCTTCTTTACTTCTCGATCAGTCACGATTTGGTCAGTTAGTTTGCATTAATTTCATGTTAAAATACTTTCTGTAACAAACAAATGGATTGTTTTTGGGCGTTAATTTTTTTTATGTTCGGTACTGTACTGCTTTCGGTATGACACTGTCATGTATCGAGCCCAATAAAAATGTGCCTGTGTTTCATGATACTGACAGCAGCTCTTGATAAGACTATGGAATATGCCCTCAATGGCGAATGATACCTCCCACGCGTCAGGGAGTTTCCTCATTGGACGTTTTTTTTTTTTGTTGTGTACAGTGAAGTGGAGTGGAGCGATTTGGGGGCTCTTAACAACGAGGTCTTGATAGCCGATGAGGGTGAAGTACGGGAATGCAAGAGCGGGGGAAACGGGATATCCCCGAGAAAACCCTCTGATCAGCACGATTCCCACGTGCGGAAATTTGGGAGCAACCCCACCGAGAATCGAACGTGGTTCGCTTTAGTGATGGGACAAGAAGTCTGACCACTACACCACCGCAGCCCGTCTGTGCACAGTACAGACCATTAAAGCCACCTATACAACTTTACAAATATAGGACACTGCGACTGAAAGCATTAACCTAACATTGAATCAGCCAGTGTCTATTCATCTTTTGTATTAGATGTCATTTCCAAATAGACCCTAGTCACACAACTCGACGAGAAACTGTCCACACGGTATTTGCTAATGTTCTGAAAATGCCAATCGAATTTGGTTCCTTATCGTAGTNACTCGACGAGAAACTGTCCACACGGTATTTGCTAATGTTCTGAAAATGCCAATCGAATTTGGTTCCTTATCGTAGAAATTTCAGAACAAAAAAGCGCTGAAGTTTCGTGTTTCAGATTTACGTTACCATCTTTTCCGAATATTTCTCTCGTATTTGAATTACGAAGTTTTAAATTTGTAAACAAATAACAGGGCTTAAACGTTCTCTCACATATTCCTGTAGTCAAAGTGCGTGATTGTTCGAAAACAATGCCCAGTAACAAATGCCGGAAGTGACGNTGTAAACAAATAACAGGGCTTAAACGTTCTCTCACATATTCCTGTAGTCAAAGTGCGTGATTGTTCGAAAACAATGCCCAGTAACAAATGCCGGAAGTGACGTTAGTTTCCTAATTTGGTAGGTGCCCCTATATTTTGTGTGCATTCTTAGGGGAGACGCTTCAGTTCGTTGCATGTGTGAGCTTCAAATAACCGTTATTTAATTGATTAAGTTGGTACTATTTTTGTATTGCATTAATATTTAAGGCGTTACCAACCATTATACTTGGAATGGTGATAAAGTGAACTAGTTAAAATACAAAGGTTATAAGGAATGTAAAAAAAAACTTTCCAAGCTGATTGTTTGCTAGAGTTTCTTTTGCTCGCTCGACCAACCAAATATTGACTCTTTTTATTTCACGTGAAATGGTAGCAAGTTTTTTTGTGGTCTTGTATAAATTTNCTCGACCAACCAAATATTGACTCTTTTTATTTCACGTGAAATGGTAGCAAGTTTTTTTGTGGTCTTGTATAAATTTCGTTGGAGTTACCCTCGGCGTTCTTCGAAGGCGCCCTTGAATATTTACGGGCAAATCCGCGCGCCGGGGCAGGTTGAAATTCTGCCTTCTCCCTGGCTTGTTTTTCTTTCCGTCTCTTCCTCTTGCTCGCAGCTCGTTTGGGAAGACATCCTCGCCGCATGGCCGCGGGCGCAGGAGCAGAAGGAAGAGCGCGCTGGAAGTGGCTCTGCGCCTCCGCGCCCATATAAGGCGAGGAATTGTAGCAAGTCGGGAACGGTACCTCGCGGAGACAATGGGGGAGCTCCGCGACGTCCCCTTTATTAATTGCCCCCGTTTCCGTCGGGGGGAACGTTTCTGCACCTTCTCCCTCGCCGCCGTAGCTACTGGACCTTGGAAACCTGAGGAACTCTTCCTTACCTCGGTAGCAATGTGGTATAGGATGTTCGCGGTTAGTTGAGTGCTTTTCGAGGCCCTACTTGAGATCTACTTTTCGCCTTTTTTTAATCCTTCCGCAATACATAAAATGTATATTGCCATGGACCTAATTACTTTATTCATACGTCAGTCAAGTGAAATATTGTTCTTCTATGTCAGTTCGTACTCTAATATAAAAAAAAACCATTACTTGACTTTTTATAAATTTAAACATTACTCTCGTAGTCCGACGACAATACTTATAACTATTTCACTGAAATCGGTGCCAACTTAACTGGCATCCCACACGTCAGTGTGTGCGGTCGGGCGTATGCAGTTAACATGCGGTGATTTTTTTTAAAGGCTGATTTACAAGTGCTTACTTTAACCGTGAACAGCCTACAATAATACTGCTACCCATGCCTGGGCCAGGCTAAGTTCGTGAGAGACAGATGTCTTTAGTATTTGCAGTACTACAAAAACGTACACAGTTGTATCTTTCACAATGTAGTATCACTCACTGCATTACAGTCCTCATTGCAAACAATTAACTTGTATTCCTCACTTAACGCACACCCAGAGATGACGTAATCCAGTATCGAGAGTTTTCTGAAGAGTCGAGGCAATCCCCGAGGTTCTGGAAGGTGTTAGTGACCGCCAGGTGTGAAATGTCAATCACAGGCGCGTTGCACCTACGTCACAGTCTCACCTCGCAGCTCTTCAACCAAGGCCCCCGAGCCACTGATAAGGAAAAGGAGCCGTGCAAATTGTTACGTTGTAAATAAGACAATTACATTTATTTGTAGGAAAAAAAAAAGNTGATAAGGAAAAGGAGCCGTGCAAATTGTTACGTTGTAAATAAGACAATTACATTTATTTGTAGGAAAAAAAAAAGTTAATTTACGTTACGAAAATGTTGCAGATTAACGGAAGGAAGAGAAAATTATGTTATCTGCAAAGAAATATTTGCGTAACTTTTACTAAGCTGTACGGTAACTACGGACGCATAACAAGTAAAGGAAAGTACATTTCCTACCTTAGATTCGTGAAATATCTCGTTACGCTTTTCAAGTAAGATCCAGCACTTTTTTTTTGCAGCGTACCTAAGGCCTCGTGAATATTAGTTAGGCGTATTACCACACAAATAGATGCTGTAAGTATCCTCCTTCAGACATGCCTTCTATGTCAGATTGGAGGGGTTTGTTTCAAAATAATGTAAAATAGTATAATTATTACCGCTTACCCCACAGTACGCTAATGGGCGATAAATTTGGTCGGTTAAATCGGAAGAAGCTTTACTTGGACTGGGAGCGGGAAAAGGCAAAGGCTTACTTGAACAATCCAAGTTAGAAAGCGAGACCTTCCGACCTCCGGCCAGACTCGGCGTCCTCGGACATTCAAACTCAACGTGTAACTAATGACAGCTGGAATAATTTTGAATCGTGCCTAAAGGTATGAGCACGTGTGGAAGTTAGACCCGCTGTTCGGTAATCTCTGCAGCGTGTTTTCCACTCGCGTCCGAAACCTAGAAACATAACGTCACGAACAAAAATAGCTGACTGGGAAGATGCTTAGTTCGTGGCAATTAAAATAAATGAGTAAACTTTAAAAAATGCTAGGGAACGACTGAAAAAAAAATGCTGAGTGTTGATTACTACCTGCAAAAATATATGGGTGGCAAAAACTGGTGGGTTTGAGTGTTAGACGGGACCGTTTAAAGGTTGAAGTGAACGATTAGAAGGAAGGGATTTTCTAAACTATAGGCTGTACACAAAGTAAGCACCTCCAAAACAAGCCCTTGAAAAAAATAAATCACTATTCGTAACTACATATATGCTTTATCACACACAGGCAAGCATGCTGCTGGTTAATTTGGCAGCAAACTAATAAAAAATGTTCTTAACACTTGACGTATTGCGAGTGTAATGTTTAAAATTATGGCCACTGATGTTAGTAGTTCTTGTTTATACACAGTTGACTATGGATTTGCATATTATTAATGCATTTACATTTATTACAATTCTACCGGTTTTACTTGGATGAGGAAGGAGTCAAGTGATCGGGCCCATGGCAATGTTAATTTTACATATTGCAGAAGGATAGAAAACCACAAGTAAAAGTAGATCCTTAGCGAGGCTTTCAAAAGTGCTGAATAAACCGCGAATAGTCTTTTAAGGGGCCTCCCTAGTTATCACAAGGGGCTCATTGAAAGCGGTCGTGTCTATTATACTTAACAAAAAACTAGGAACTATTTTAATGTAAATGTTTTTTCAAGACAAAAATGAAAATCGATATTTTGTTGCCAATTTATAAATTTGGTTATTGAAACACAAATGCTTTCGTTGAAATGTGTCAAAATCAGCCAAAATCGCTGTAAATAGCCCTCTATTTACGATATTGATTCTTCTGTAAAACATTGTTTTAAACTATAGCAGCAATGCTGTATCTTTTCTGAACATACTGTTGTATTAAAACCCTTTAGTCACCGCTTTAAATTCTGAGNCTATAGCAGCAATGCTGTATCTTTTCTGAACATACTGTTGTATTAAAACCCTTTAGTCACCGCTTTAAATTCTGAGGAAACAAAGCACAGGCCTAGCTTATTCGTGCTATTTTCCGTCACCGTTACAATGTTTTCTTATGGCCTTACGTGGTGTTTAGGTGTTTAAAACGTTTTCCAGGTAGACTCCTTACTAGTAATTCGTTCGCAGCTGAGGTCCTTTCGAGTGAGTGAAGAAATTTGGGCGGCTCTTAACATCGAGGTCTTGAGAGCCAATGAGGATGAATTGAGTTATGGAGCAACGCCGGAATGTAACGGTGGGTGAAAAGGGAGACCCAGAGAAAACCCGTCGACCAGCGGCATCGTCCGCCACGTTTCCCACGTGCGAAAATCCGGGAGCGACCCCGCAGAGAATCGTGCCCGGTTTGTCTAGCTCGGAGGCGAGTAGTTTAACCGCTACACCACCGTGGCCCCTGGTCCTTTCGAGTTCCGTGCCGGAAGAAGCTGAGCTACACGTATAAATGATGGTCACGGCAGTTCGCCCTTACACTTGCCTGACGAACACGCTCGTACCGCCGTGGACGACTTTCTACTGTTGACGACGATCTCGTGGTCGGCGTGTTGTCGGAAGGAGCCGCCGTGGCGTGCTCGGCCCTTTGTTTNATCATCCGCCACGTTTTCCACGTGCGAAAATCCGGGAGCGACCCCGCAGAGAATCGTGCCCGGTTTGTCTAGCTCGGAGGCGAGTAGTCTAACCGCTACACCACCGTGGCCCCTGGTCCTTTCGAGTTCCGTGCCGGAAGAAGCTGAGCTACACGTATAAATGATGGTCACGGCAGTTCGCCCTTACACTTGCCTGACGAACACGCTCGTACCGCCGTGGACGACTTTTTTTCTACTGTTGACGACGATCTCGTGGTCGGCGTGTTGTCGGAAGGAGCCGCCGTGGCGTGCTCGGCCCTTTGTTTTATAGGCTGGTGTTATCTGCCTCCCCTCCTGCCCCTCCTCTACACCTCGCTACGACCTTGAGAGAGGTCGACCTCGTCGGTGCGGCGTGGCGGGAGAGGGCACGCGCTGACCATCTCCACGGCGAGCCTCTCTCCGTCGAGGGGCGACGAACAACAACGTCCCTGCGACCACACGGTGCTCTTCTCCGACACTGCGGAGCTGAATTTCTACCCGGATGAATGTAATTGCTATGGTAAAGAACGATATAGGCCATTCATGGCTACTTCGTACTTTCTGAAGTACTGCTCTAAGTTCTACTTCCAGGATTTTCCACCGCCTCATGCAAAGAAAGCTTAACAGAATTTAGAAAATTACATCAAAGGGACAATGCACCACATTCGTGCGCACTCAGTGTAATAAAATTTTGCATGAGAACTATTTATTATGAGGTATTACCAACATACCAACTTTCTCCCTGTTTTAATTCATATTAATTATAAATGAAGTATTATAATGTATAGATAAAACATAAGTAAAAGTTCAACTTAACCAAAAATAAGGAACTTTTATGTTAACACAAGTTTAAAACGCTTGTGATACACGGCATATTTAAGAAATAACCAGCACGTCATTCACGTGGTGATTTTACAAAGATTTGATTCAAAAAGTGTGAAGAAACGGCGATTAATTAAGCACTTTTTAAATAGTAGAGGGGAAAATGGGACAAAGTGCGCGCCCAAGGTGCGCAGTAGCTACTCCATGTCCCAACACTGTACTGCTTTTCTGCTAATACGACTATCAAGAACGATGTGGATAGATTGGAGGTTAGAATACTGTTTATGTAAACAAATGCCTTGAGATGTTCATATACCTCAACTAACCAATTTTTGTGCATTTAGATTAAATTCAAATCTGGTAAAAGTATCTTATTCGTATCAAAATGCTGTGTTTTGAAAATTAAGATATAAACATATACGTCCATTACTGATGACGATTTGACTTCGACAATTAAATTGGTGTGGGGTATGTCAATGCTGAGTACATGCGCAGAAGACGATAATCGGTCTACCTTATTTATAGTCTATTTTTGAAATCAACCTTTTTTAACTGAATATATTTTAACGGACACAGACTTGCATGCGCTTAGTAAAGTTGGTGACGATGGAGAGAAAGTAGTTCCATGTCTTGACATCGAATTAAAAGTGTTGGGTAAACATTTGTGAATACTGATATTATTTCTTTTGCTTTCTGAATTTTAAATGTATGCAGGATTAATTTTTCGTATGATGGAAAAGTACTCATTTTACCGTTAACAGCCTACATAAACGATGGTTTATCGCGGGGAAAGTTGACTGCTCGCTATGTTTCAACGTACTGTACACATTTCAGGAGAGGTTTCTTTCTTTATAGGTTGCTGTGCACGTAAGAAGCTACCATCACATTTCACTAAGCCAGTAAAGATTCTAATACTCTGAAATATAACGTTTTTGAGTCGTCTGCAGAGAACTGAGCCGAATCTAAACATCATCATCCAACCATTAAAAAAATATATATATATCTATAGTGTTATCGAAGACATGTTGACTCAAAAATAGTTGCGAATTTCCATTGTGTCTACTTATCGGTGTTATGTCAGGACTCTTCCTACAAGTGTCGTGAGGAATAAGGAGCACCCTAGGCTGACCGAAGTATAAGGTACTCTGCTTGGGTTCCAGACTTTGACAGAATTGAGTGTTGGGAGGGGTGCTTCACCCTCGAACCTCCACCAGTCCAATGGCTGAGGCCGTGTGGGATGGACTGGTGGGGTAGTGGTTTGAAAATCGCACACAGCGATTAAATCCATGTACGTCAATATCATTTATAAAATCAATCTTTTGAAATGAATAGACTTAACTCCCACATACTTAAAGCCAGAAGAGGTGTGGACATGTAAACAAGTACCAGCAGAACAATAATGTAATCTAAATAGAAATACCATGAAAGCCCAGAGAAGACCGACGCTGTTGACCGTTCTCGGGCACTCTGCCGAACAAAGCACCAGGTCGGTTCTTACCGTAACACCTGCAGTAAAACGTTACGGCATGGGGTCTTCGGTGGTTTATGAATTCCGAAGGAGGCCGGTCTGTTTTTCGGTCGAAGTTTGTCGCCCCACTACAATCTGTAGGTCCCATCTTTTGCATTCACGTGCATAACCTTTAAAAAAAAAAAGTTCTCAGGCATGGTGGCATGGCGGTCACATTCTGTATCGTATTTTCATGGAATTTCATTAAAAAAAAATGATGGCCCTATTGTTCGAGATTTACACTCTTCGTCTATTCAAGCCTGGCTACTTAATTCGACGCCAGAATTTCCCGTGTATTAGATTAGTTGGTCCTGTTTGTCATCGTGTCCCTTTAGTTTTAAGGGCTGTTCAAAAGTAGAAAATTATTTTACACGTATTTTGCATACTACATATATATTTTTTATGTTAAATTCTGGTCCGAAAATAGTATTATAATGACGGAAAGTTGCTTTTAAAAAAACCATTAAAGAAACTAGAGGAATTATAAATCTATGTAGTTTTACGTGAAAATATTAAAATTGAAAAACATTTGTAGCCTGTGTCAGGCTACAACTCAAATTAAGCGCCCTCATTGTCCGAACGTCGTGAATAATTTTTCTTCGAAACTTGTGTGGTTTGCCACTATTTCAATTTTAACTTTTGAAATAAATGTTAAAGTCAAAATAACTATAAACCTTTATCGCTGGTGAACCAACTGCCAGATTTAAAAGCGATTGCAAAATGCCTCTTCTGTGATATCAAGACACACCTAACTTGAAACCTAACTTTCATAAAACTAATGTTTGAAATTTGTTCAATTCAAGATTTCAAGTTAAAATTCTTATATTTACGGCAAAGAAAATATGACGAATGTTGTTTTTCAAATGATTTAGTATATTTATCGTATATTCATGTTATTGTTGATATTATGCCACAAAACTATAACATAAATATGTAATTTAGAAAAAAAATCTCTCTCTTGAACAGCCTTCATATCGAAAATCGAAGGTTTTATAATGTTAAGTTTGAGTAAACAACTAGAACTCCAAGGCTATATTACTTTCGAGGAATGAATTTCTTCGAGACGAGTGTTTATGTGCTCACGAATTTCCCCGAGAGCCGTTGGACGCTACTAAAATTCTACCTATTATTGGACTAAATTTCCTCCCAGGCTATCGTGCTTCCACTCCTGAACGAGAGGACCCGCACCAAAGTGCTGCCAGTTTTCTAATCACTTAAATACATAAACAGGGGTAATCATCGTGCCACAAGAAATTCATGAGGGGGGGGGGGTCGTGGATTTAATAATAAGTGTGGTAACCATTCAATGGCACCCCCAAAGTAAGGGTAGTTTAGAGTGTACAGTCGGTATCAGAAGGAAACATTGGAAATTATTCGTCTCGAATGAAAATCATTAATGGTGTCCGCTAGAATCTTGGGAACACATACCGTGCAGGTAAAATGTAATTAGTTTAACTTTGGTGTAGACTAATGGTATGTTTCACAAATACGTTGCGTACTAAAACTTGATATCGTTGCAATTAGGAAATGTGATTTACAATCTAAAGTTCCTACCTCTAAAATTTGTATGAACAATTTTCATTTCTAAAATAAATAAAATTCTAAGAAGTATAGATTTGCTTGAACGCTTAACATCCTTATTGTTATTATGATTGAACCTATCGATATATTTATTATAACTTCCTTTTATGTTTTTTTGATATCAGTTTAAAACTTACTTTAGCGGTGAGGGTCGCAATAAAAAGATCCTGCATTTGCTGTTTTATGAACTAACTATATAGCCCTAAAAAGCATGGCCCGTGATTCTTCAAGACTTAATCAATTCTGGAAGTTGTCTGCTTGCAGTGTTATTAACTCATTAACTTCGCTGCACGCTATATGGTGAGCTTAGAGATTGCTGTAGTCACAGTTCTACTTGACATCTGTGTCAGTGTTTTGGGAATCCACGAACTAAGGGCTTAATTAGCCACAACCCGAAACCCGGACGTCTTAAGACGATGAGTGATTAGAAGCGTCACGGATAGTGTCGGAAGAAAAACCTTCTCAATAATTATGGAAACAAAATGAATTCGTTCATGCGATCTTTATCATAACCGCACAATTCGTTCTGCCCATTAGTTTCGGCCGCTCCGCAGTTTAATTACTTGCGCTCATAAGAACAACCTCTTTTAAACTAAGAAAAATACGTTACGGTATTTTGCAATTTCTCCACCGCG
>NQII01001403.1:893451-915419 GCA_002778355.1 Clitarchus hookeri
CCAAAGGAGGCCGTTGGATTCCCAAGATGGGTTGGGAAAAACTACAAGAGAGCGGCGCGCTGGATGTTTGTGAGGCCCTCGAGAGAAAAGGATACTGTTGCCCGGAGGGGGGACGCCGTTTACCCGCGCCGCGAAGTCATCCCGTAGCTCACGGCGTATCTGAGCCCGATGATCGCGCCGCGATATCTGGTCGCGCGGCGCAATTTCGGATCGTAGCAGGCGGGGAAAATGTTGAGGGGCAGGGGATGTACGTAGTTTTACGGCTGAGTCCGAGCACAGCTTGTCTGCTGAGCGCCGCCGGTTCTCGCTGATTTGTGCGTGCACGTCAGATTGCGGGTTGGTCTGTGAAGAGGGCAGACACCCGGATTCAGGTTGAACTCCGGTACTAGCTCACGGAAGACACCTGGTGTTACGGACACTCCCTACGTGTTCTCCACGAACAGGTCAAATTTGTTGGTAAAAAGTGACGTAGATACCAACCTATAAAAAAAAAGGCGTACGGAATTACTCCGGCATAAAATTTTACTCCCGACGCACAAATCTGTTAAAGTTAGCGCTTCATATCTTGCAAATATTATGTTACGCTTTTTAGAATTGCGAACGTTTGAAAACTCAAAAAGTGGTAGATCAGGTTTACACTATTTGGACTTTCATAGACGTGTCCACCGAGTGTTTTTAATATTATCATTGAAATACATTTTTATTTTGTACAGTTCGATGTAAGCCGCTGATGACGGTGATGAATGTCGTATAGTTTGCCACATATCGTCTATATGGATTAACGGGAGTGGAGGTGAGTACACTTACTGTTCAATGTGACAACCCATGGAAAATGTTGGTCATAAGTTTCTCCGGCAGCTTGCTCCCGAACCAAGCCATCGTGGTTTCTATTCTCGCAAAAACTAAGTTTCTGTGTGTTTTTTTTTTAAGTGGAAGCTGTTTTCTTTTTGTATAATGCATCAGGGTAAAACTCGGAGCAGTTTTGTTACCGTATCTTTCTTATCCAACTACTTTTTGCGATTTTTTAGCTGGTAAAATAACAACAGCGCACACGTTTTTTTCTTTAGTTTAGAAAACGGAATATTTTTTTTATAGTAATAAAATTGCAATGTGTATATAACCATGAAAGATGAACCGTTAGAGAGATCATGGTGAAGTTTTGCACGAAAATGTACTAATTACGAGTTTGTTTTAACTCAAATCTCTATTGCACTGGANAGAGATCATGGTGAAGTTTTGCACGAAAATGTACTAATTACGAGTTTGTTTTAACTCAAATCTCTATTGCACTGGATTCCGTGCATTGAGCTGAGCTTAGCTTAGTCTGTAGTAATGACATGTATGATGTCTACAAATAGACACGCGCCTATCTGCAGAAACTGTTGCCTGTTNCTTAGTCTGTAGTAATGACATGTATGATGTCTACAAATAGACACGCGCCTATCTGCAGAAACTGTTGCCTGTTGCCTGTTGCTTGCTAGTGCGTGATATTCCCTCTGGCCTTGAACGCAAGTCACGCAATTCGCAAAACGCACGCACCGTTGGCCTTCATCTTCATTACTTTAACGACCANCTGGCCTTGAACGCAAGTCACGCAATTCGCAAAACGCACGCACCGTTGGCCTTCATCTTCATTACTTTAACGACCACGCTACACGTATGGTAAAGATATGTGCACTTATTACGATCGTGCTGCATTAACTGCGATGGATTTCCAGTAACGTACTTACCTTGACCATCCCCGCGTGGCTAATTAGAAGCTTACTACTTCACCTGCACAAATGAAGTAAAATTTTAACTGTTACTAATATCAAAATTTTATTACTTCGGTATACACATTTTAAACGATGTTAATTCGACTNAGTAAAATTTTAACTGTTACTAATATCAAAATTTTATTACTTCGGTATACACATTTTAAACGATGTTAATTCGACTTAAATACACAACACGAGTACACGTATTCAACGGATGTAACACCCATATGTTTTTAGGAACAGAATTTAGAGCTCCCGCACTACAGTTCTGCGCGAAAGAATTATTGTGTTGAGGAAATCACACTTCTTAAACATTTTCCGTGTAGATGAGCACGGGAACAATGNGTAAAATTTTAACTGTTACTAATATCAAAATTTTATTACTTCGGTATACACATTTTAAACGATGTTAATTCGACTGAAATACACAACAAGAGTACACGTATTCAACGGATGTAACACCCATATGTTTTTAGGAACAGAATTTAGAGCTCCCGCACTACAGTCCTGCGCGAAAGAATTATTGTGTTGAGGAAATCACACTTCTTAAACATTTTCCGTGTAGATGAGCACGGGAACAATGCTGTTAATAAACACGTAGTTTTCAAAAGGGCAGAGAATACATGTTACGCATTGAACGTGTTTTAATGAGGTTAGCTTACTCGACTTACATTCGGGAAATCAAGTGTTCGATACAGACTTAAGTGAGGCGGGAGCTATCGCAAGTTGTTTTTCTTCCTGATTTTAAATTAATGTTGGTGGCATTTGGTAACCTACTCCCGAGCTGGCAGACCAGGCGATAGGGGATCTTCTGCAGCATTCAGTAGCCTATCAGACACAAGACTCGTCCCAAGAGCCTCTCACAACCAATCAGCGAGTGGGTAAGCCTACCTCAAAGGAACCATCACGCATACACCTGAGTGGGGGCGGCATCTCGGCGTCACGAGCATTCGGAACCAACTGCCTTGTGTTGAGCCAGCCAGCTGGTTCTAAAAAACCCTAAGAATTTTCGTAATGCCTGTCTCTCTAATGACCTCGTTGTCGACGAGACGTTAAGACCTGCCTACCTACCTGCTTTTTTTTTTTTTTTTTTTTTTCATATGACCAGACAATGGTTGAACTACGCATGATTTTCTACCTCTAAAACTGCACCCTTTCTGGGAAGTGTGAGAAAATAAGTTGTCCTTTACTTATATTGATAGTCCTTTTGCTTCTATTTTGGCCTATGGCTTTCTGTCGGGTCACATTTTTTTTTTTTCATGTATTGCATTTTACCACCAAGTATAGGAGTTGACGAGAAAGTAAGGCTGCGTGATGGGGTGGTGGTCGTGGACACACCTTCCCTTGCCCCCCTCCCCTTCCCCGGTGTTTATAGCCCGCTGTCACAGTAACGGATCACCCTCGCTACTAGTCATCCGAAAAGAAACAGCTCTCTGGAAGTCAGTCACGAGTTAGTGTCCGTTGCGTGCGCATCAGGACGGTATATTATGGCGCAGTCTAGGAGGAAAGGAAAAACTATACACAGCAAAGCGAGGGAGGTGATCAGACATGCGATAAATAAATGTGACGAAGAAGCTACTGAAGGTCAAATAAAGCATTTATTATCTCAATCCAATCTACGTGCATCAGAATACATTGGAATTTCTATGAAAAGTGTTTTCAGAATTCGCAAAGAAGGTGCCGATGCTTGTAACAGTTCGCTGTCAACACCAGGCAAACACCGAAAGCGTCCACATGAAATAAATGTGCATTGTGACTCATTTGATGGGAGAGTAATCAGAGACGTAATTCATGATTTTTACTTAGTACGGAAACAAGTACCAATATGTCCTAAGCTTCTCGTTGCTTGGAGAGAAAAAATTGATTTTCCATGGGATGTTCATACGCTCAGGCGGATACTGAAATAAATGGGGTTTAAATGGAAACAGTGTAATAGTTCTCGGGAAATATTAGTGGAAAGACCGCACATTGTCCACTGGTGTTGTAAATACTTAAAATCAATTCTCCACTACAGAATGGAGGGGCGCCCCATCATTTACATTGATGAAACCTGCGCTGATAGCAACATCACATTTAACAAATGTTTGCAAAGTGATACTGAACGTGGTGTGTTAACCAACAGCAGTTCTTCGAGCCGTTTAATTGTTGTTCATGCATGTGCTAAAACTGGATTAATTGAAAATGCACTGCTAATTTTTCCAGCAGGCAGAGCTACGGAGTACTACCGTGGGCAGATGAATTCTGCGAACTTCGAAAAGTGGATACATAATAATTTATTGCCAAACTTACCGGAAAAGTCTGTTGTTATTATGGGCAATGTGCCTTACCACTCAGTGCAAGAAAATAAACCCCTATAGAATTATGCAGTGAAAAAGGAAATGTAATAATGGTTGACCAATAACAACATTCCCTTTTCTCATGAAATGCGAAAAAAAGNGTTGTTCATGCAGGTGCTAAAACTGGATTCATTGAAAATGCACTGCTAATTTTTCCAGCAGGCAGAGCTACGGAGTACTACCGTGGGCAGATGAATTCTGCGAACTTCGAAAAGTGGATACATAATCAGTTATTGCCAAACTTACCGGAAAAGTCTGTTGTTATTATGGACAATGTGCCTTACCACTCAGTGCAAGAAAATAAACCCCTATAGAAGTATGCAGTGAAAAAGGAAATGTAATAATGGTTGACCAATAACAACATTCCCTTTTCTCATGAAATGCGAAAAAAAGAGCTTTTCGACTTAATTGTGCAGAACAGGAAGCCTGAAAAAGTATTTCGCATTGACCAACTTTTAAAACTGTACGGACACGATGTTCTTAGATTTCCTCCTTATATGTGCGAACCCAATCCCATTGAACTAGGGTAGTCTAAAACAAAGAGACGAGTGAGGGAAAAGAGCATTACTGCTAGCTTGTCGTTAAAAAAACTAATGGAAATCATGACGGAAGCAATATCTTCCGTCGCTTAAGAAGATTGGCAAGGATACTGTTCGCATGTCCAAAATATAGAAGCAGACTACTGGCAAAAGGACTGTCGTGTGGAAGACGCAATAGACAGTTATGTGATATGCCTAGGCCGTGACTCCAGTGGCTCGAATGATTCATCTGACGAAGAATTTTCCTGTTCCGAATCGGAACTGGCGCTGCCACTTCCCGAAAGAGAATAAATTATCACCGAACAACAACATCCACTGTTTGAGGTAAGCGGTAAGAGTATCTCCTTTCAGAGTATTTTAAAGTTATACATTCCTAATCTTAACTGTTTTCGCCCTAAATTTGTGAAATNACATTCCTAATCTTCACTGTTTTCGCCCTAAATTTGTGAAATCATAATTGTTTGCATGTCACTATGGTTGTTTCGCAGGTATTCAAGTAAAACAATTCAATTTGAAAAGGTTGTTTTTGGCTATGCTGAAAGTCTTCAAATTACTGTTGGTAATGTGAAAGATGTTTTGAAAATTGTAATTATTGTGAAATGTGATTAATTTTCGTACGGGAACAGATTGCGAATATGTACAATAAATAGCTTGCTTTAAAAATGTGTACTTCAAACACAATTGCAAAACATTTCGCGCACCAGGCAGACGGGTGCCTAAAATAATAAATTTTAAGGCCACTGTTAAAAAAAATAATAGAGGCGTATAACCATAACATTAAAGAGTATGTTTGTATGTGCGTTGCATGAAAGGAAAATCTCCCTGCGAACTTATAGTTTTAGTACTGGCAGTACGGGCTATAGACGACGGTGGTGACATTGCAGTCCACCGGGTCCACCCACCCTGCCCGAATTCCAGAGCCTCGCCTTCTCGTGAGCACTGGACTATAAATTGTAATTGTTCCAGAAACACTTATTTTATACTACTCAAAATTATTTTTTTATATTGAGTTAGAGGTTGTGCAACGATTATTCTTATGATGAACGGCTGTTAATAGTGTTAAATAGAGTATTTACAGTTACGTCATATTAGGTTATGTTAGATTACATTTCAGTTATAATAAAATGCNATAAATTTTAAGGCCACTGTTAAAAAAAATAATAGAGGCGTATAACCATAACATTAAAGAGTATGTTTGTATGTGTGTTGCATGAAAGGAAAATCTCCCTGCGAACTTATAGTTTTAGTACTGGCAGTATGGGCTATAGACGACGGTGGTGACATTGCAGTCCACCGGGTCCACCCACCCTGCCCGAATTCCAGAGCCTCGCCTTCTCGTGAGCACTGGACTATAAATTGTAATTGTTCCAGAAACACTTATTTTATACTACTCAAAATTATTTTTTTTATATTGAGTTAGAGGTTGTGCAACGATTATTCTTATGATGAACGGCTATGAATAGTGTTAAATAGAGTATTTACAGTTACGTCATATTAGGTTATGTTAGATTACATTTCAGTTATAATAAAATGAATTTAAAGTCTATTATTCTTTTACAATTATAGACATTATTATATTACATATTGATGAAATATTGATTGCGGCTGTACCGCAAATGTCACTTAAGAATAAAATCTTGAAACTTCGATTATATCAGAAACTGTGAGGTTTAGAGCAAAACGGCCGAAGCGCCCGGAGTAGGAGGTGGCGCGGTTGACCTACCTGCTTTTGCAATGTTTCATTGTTGCTACATTATTATTGCTATTGATCGATTGCGCTGAAGACAGGTGCACGAAGCGCAGAACTCGCCGTCGTTGTTCCCGACCCGAGCAAAGCCGTGACCACATAGACTACAAGGCCTTGCAACCTCTATGTGACGTCACTGGCGGTGGGCATACATTCGCTAAGCGGCATTGTTTTGGAATGTGTGACAGTACGGTAAAATAAAATGGGTAGTGCTTACTGAATAACGCAACACTTTCGCTGCTTTCAGTCTGTTGCCATTTGTAAGCAAGTTAAGAACGGTGTTCAGAAATATTACTGAATGATATATTCTGTAAATATGTAAATTATCTCCCATAGGCTATTTCTTGTATTTACTATTTTGCTATTCGCAAGCAAGGAAAAAGGATGATATAACCTAATGATACATTTCACCGAATATAAAAAATAATACATGTATTTATTGTTATTTGTTTAACATTGATGATATGTAATAACGTTTAACCAACAGGAAAGATATTTTAAATATAACCCATTTTAAATTAACTTTATATTTCTTAAAACAACAACCTATGTTGTTTGATATAGTTCGTAGAAACTATCTAATGAAGAAGTTCAAATGCTTCCAATAAATTTGTTGAATATTACTAAAATCGGTTTTATTTAAACACAAAATACTGCAAAAATCGCATTTATGATTTTAAAAAATGTAAAGCTTCGTTTATTTTCACTTTTATAGGAAAAGAGGACATTTCGATATTTTTGTAAAACCCGGCCAGACAGTTTACAAGGCCTCAAAAAGAGGACAGGTCCGGGTAAAAAAGGACACCTGGTAACCATACATATTGGCCACTTATGTTCATCCTTTAGTCGTGACGTCATTAGCTTAGCTAGAAGAAGTTGTACGGCTTTGAAGTCTCGGTGGTCACGGCAAAGCGCGCATCGGGAGCTGGTTTCCCGCGCTCGCCGCCCGGTTGAGTCACTTCGCCGGCGGCTGGAGTGTGACAGGAGATGGTGTAAGGTTAGAGGTGTAGGGGGGGGGGTGCAATTAATAACAGCCGGCGAGAGAGCAGTAATGAAGGCCAAACGACGACGTGGTCGACCGCTCTACCTCGGGTTGCTCCGCCGTCAAGGCCGCTGCTGTGTCCGGGGCGGCGCGAAAATTGCGTGGCCGAACAGCTCAGATCACGCTCTGGAGTGTGGAGTGCGCACGCCAGCTGCGCACACTCCGTGTTCCAACCATAGCCTAAAGATGATGCAGACCGCTTATTTGTCTTCTGCGCATGTACCCAACATTGACCTACTCCAAAAGAACACAACTGTCAAAGTCACATGGTCAACAGTGATGGACGTGTTTGTTTATATCTTAATTTTTAAATGACAAGTACTATTATGTGAATAAAATACTGTCACCAATTCTAATTCAAACAAACTGTATTACAAATTGGCCAGAGGAAGCATAAAAATATCTCAACGTACTTGTTTACTAAATATTATTCTAACCTCAAATTCAATCCACGCCATATTTACTATTCGACACGGAGATTGGTTGTGCGCAGCCAGCGAGATCGGTCTACCTCATCTTTAGTCTATGGTTTCAACGTTGGACTGCTTTCGACGTGAACTGCTACGTCTTTTAAACTAGACCGTCAAGNGGGGGGGGGGTGCCAGGACGTTAAAGTTGATGTAACGTTTGCAGGCTGATAATATAACTTCATGACTAACGACACGACTGAAATAAATGCGGCCTCATTCGATCGGGCATAAGACTACAATGGTAGCATGTCTTGGAGTTGCAGCCACGCATGCGCGAGACGCGGGTGGGTACCTGCGGTGACTGGCGGCAGTTTTGGGCGTGGGCGAAACTTTTCGAGGAGTATATCTCGCGACTCCGATGTGCTAGCGCGCGAATTTCGGTGTCAAACGAATTATCTAATCTATATCTGTCGTTTTAGCCCACGAAAGCCTAGTATGAATTTCGCTACTTTCATTTCATTCCCATAACTCAAAGAAAATATTACTCGCAAAAGTAGACTCACTTAAGTAAAACCTACAGCCGTGTTCCCGAAACAGCCANGTTGCACGATGAAAACAAAAAGATATAGCATTTAAGATGAGAACACTGTTTTTGTAAATAAGTGTTTTAGAACGATTTTACACTTCATCTGGCCTACTGTTAAGGAAAATATAATATTTTCAAGTTAGTTAACGTATTTTATTAGTATAAAATACGGAAAGGTAAACAAACACATTCGTAACTGTTGACCATGTGATTTTGACAGTTGTATTTGTGACGGCTGAGTGCGCAGAAGACGAAAATCGATCTATCTCATGCATCGTCACGCTACACCTCGAGTCTACGCGTGTCACTACAACAATGCGCCTACAGTGTTACACTAGGCAGCATACATGCTGATGAGTATGTGACGTCTTTCAACATCGCAATTTTTCAACTGTCGTGTCTTAAATTTTGTAACATAGTTTTTGCTGGCGGTTTCTCCTATTAGTTATGTTTAATTAACTACTAGATTTTATTTCCAGACGTTGGTTTCGAAAGTGTTAATTGATCGCGAACCAACTTTATTTTATAAACAGGAGCTTTCGAAAACATAATCCAATGGGCGAGGAACTGTAGAGGCACATATTAGTGGACTTCACAATAATTTGCCTGGAATGGTACTTGAAAACCTCTTGGAACCTCTCTTCCGTCCCTTCACCAAGTGCAGCCAGTCTGAGAAAACCCACTATCATTCGAATGTAAGTAATACACGTTCCTGCGTTGCTCGACACGTTTAAAAATAGACAGCTTTGTGAGAAAGTCCTGCTCCTCTGTGACTGACAGAATCCACAAGGAGAAATTACTACCTCTTCCAAATTTTTATCTCGAATAAATATAAATGCGCTTCTAGATTCTTTGTGTATTTCCTATGGTTTTGCTACATTTGTGAGTAAATTTTAATCCCATAGTGAAGTACTTCTTAGGTATGATATTTCGCTCCGTAATATAAAACACACATTTGCAGCGCAAGAAATTGCTCGATAGAAATGCAGCAGCCTGGCAAAATGATTGCTCACAAACTTGGCAAACACTATCACCTAGGACTGCTGTTTCTTGTTTTTTTTAATATATATTTTCTTGCTTTGGCCTTTAAATTTCAGTTAAAATGTTCAGCCTTGATTTATATTCCACTCGTTCTTAACTGACATACCATACATAATCATAAATATATCAGAAGGATGTACGGTAAATAAGAAAGGATTTATAATCCTATACCCAATTTTTCACGCAGTTCATCCGAGTCTGCTCTAGTTAAAGTGGTTTCCAAACTAAATAAGGGGCTGGGATGTAAGGTAAACATTGATACAGCAGGGTTTGCCGTCTGTCGTGGGAATTTGTTACTTTGAGGCAACACGTGCAGAAACGTTTTATTGTTTGGTCTGGAACTTGAAAGGATTAACATTATATGTATGTCAAGTTTTAATAAATTTTTTTAATTGTGGATGCTGCGGAGTGTGGTTTTATTAATTCTTCATACATTCAATATTTAATGCCAAATTTAACAAACTATTTATGTGTAAAAACAATATGATCCTGCGAGCAAGTTATGTGTTTTCCGTTTTCTATTATGGATAAAAATTTTAATGTGTAAATGTATATTCTAATAAATATTTTTCTTTAATATTTTAGCACCTTCTTTTGCGTATGAAAATTTTGCAGTTTTAATGCGGGTATTTTATACAGGCAGTGGTAGTAGTAGCGAGGGCGTAACGTCTCGTAGATGGCAAGGCTAGAGCTGAGTAAGATGCTCAGAGAAGTAGTAGCGTGGAAGGAATCGGCCACAGTCTGCAGTAAGGACACATCTCGGCGTTCACCTGGAGTGATTTCGGGAGACAACCGAAAAGTAAAATCAGGGTGGCCGGATTAGGAATTGAATCTGGGTCCTCTCAACTTAGAGTCCATTGGTTAACCACTGCGCCACTTCGCTCAGGGAATTATTATGCAGAGACTTGTTGGCAATTCTGTAGCGCGGGTTTCGTTTCTCCCCGCGCATCCAAGTCTACGTGTGGAGAGGGACGGGGAAAGGAGAAGAGATCTCCGCGCTGAGCGGCTATCTGCCATATACCGCCGCCGCACCGTGACCATAATCGTTAGGCAAAGCAGCGTGCAATTACCGGTAATGGCAGCTGTGGCGACGACGTGGAGGCGTTCCCGTGGTCTCCCCGTCCCTGCCGACCCTCTTCCCGTCTCCGCGAGATGCCTGCGTCGCGTCGGGGAGATACTGCGCTGTGGACCGTCCTTGTGGGGCCCGTACTTCCGTCCCGCGCCTTCAGAGGGGCCGCGGTGATGTAGCGGCTAGAGCGTTCACCTTCCGCCTAGGCGAAACAGATTCGCTTCCCGGCGGGTTTCGCTCACGGATTTTCGCGCGTGGGAATCATGCCGGACGATGCCGCTGGTCGGCGGGATTTCTTGGTGATCTCCCGTTTCTCCCGTCCTTGCATTCTGGCGTTGCTCCATACTCACCTCGCTTCACCCTCATCTGCTTTCAAGAGCTTGATGTTAAGAGCCGCACAAACCTGTCCACTTCGCGCATCCACCCGCTTTAAGTTATAACTTCTGTTTTCCGATGAGCGCCCACCAATTATTAATTGGTTCGGGTTAGCTTACGGTCGGTGGATGTTTTGTTGCGAAATTAAATGCCGACAGAATTTTCGAAACTATTTTTGAATTCTCCCTCGGGGCTCCAAAATGCAAGCAATAGCCAAAATGAAATGAAATTTGCATATAAAAAAAAGTTTTTTTTACAAAAAAAAATTTGTATGGCCGAGTTCTAACTTTTCTCTCGTGAAAATAGCAGCTAGAGGTTGTAACAACTAGATTTCCCTGTTTGCATTTTGGTTCCCTCGACTTGGTAATGTGAAATGAGAATAAACGTATGTTTATGTTCTAATGCCTCGCGCTGTCCGCTTCAACTCACTAAACGAATGCGTAAACTCTTTAGTGACGCTTCAAATGACAAACAGGCACGACGTATACGGCAAAAAGAAAAGAGAATGACGTAAAAATCTGAGAATGGTCTTCGTGATCTTCTCCTTCGTAATCATTTGTAACTTAGAGCAAACGTTGCGTAAGTGCTGTAAATATTCTTATATATGCATATGTATATTTGAACGCCACAACAGTGAACAGTTGAAGAAAGTGGTGTAGGGATTGACAAGCCAACTTCTGAAAATCATCACAACCATGCACGTAGGAAATTTGGTCACTGTGGTGCTTACAGCAAACAGGTGTTTGAAAATATGTTGCCGTGCGATTACACTGAATATTTTTCACTGAACACCTTACACCGCCTGTGTTTAGCGACTGTAATCATGGATCTAGTCTTTCATGTCGGAAGTACTTCATCATGTTAAAACATTAGTACGAATTTTGATGAATATCAACTTTATCAAATTTTGAGCCATGTCGTGGATGGGACCGGGACAATATCTTGTTCGTTCTCTTCGCTACACGTGGGTGACGACGCCTCTGTAATCGCGGATCGCTGCTGACTCTGCGCAGCACAAGTACGACTCAGTTTTNGCTACACGTGGGTGACGACGCCTCTGTAATCGCGGATCGCTGCTGACTCTGCGCAGCACAAGTACGACTCAGTTTTAAGTTCCCTGATCGCAGAAAAAACGAGCAGTTTCATCGTATAGTGTTGCACAGAATGCAGTGAAAAAAAAATTTGTTTGTCCGAACAAAATATTTGTTTGAATATTTACTACTAAATACCTCTCTTTTGTTTTGACGAATTGATTATGTCTGATGTTATCTTCCAGCAAATGTGTGTGATCATTTGAAGTATTTGTTATACTGATGACAAAAACACACTCAGTTTTGTTGTTCATCACATTGTGTTTAGTGAAGAATATTATAAAGTTGTTTGCATTTGTTCACACAAATGTTTTGTTGGTTCAAAGAGACCGTTTCATTAGTTTATTTATCAATTTTAACTTTTTCTTCTGCTTTCTTCTTATTTAAAGCAGATCACTGATTGTCGAGTCAGTAAAGGCACGTTAATTGAATTTTCTGTCAGTATGGTTTAATGTCCGTCATTGAAACCTCCGTCTTGTGTTAAAACCGTAATGCTTTAAAGAGTAAATTTTAAAAATTTTTATTGAAAACGTACTAATATTCGCAGAAAAAAGTATCAATAATACATTGCCAAATGCTGTGTTAGTTTTGATTTCTTGCATGAAATGTTAGGTTTCGTACGAATATTGTCTAAACTTTTGGTCAGTAATGCAAGAGCCCTGTTGCGCGAACACTTTCCATGCAATAATATTTTGGGTTGGGAGTGTGAAACCAGCGAGAACTTGAATCCGGTTGGGACGCCTCACACGAACAGTTNTGCTGTGTTAGTTTTGATTTCTTGCATGAAATGTTAGGTTTCGTACGAATATTGTCTAAACTTTTGGTCAGTAATACAAGAGCCCTGTTGCGCGAACACTTTCCCTGCAATAATATTTTGGGTTGGGAGTGTGAAACCAGCGAGAACTTGAATCCGGTTGGGACGCCTCACACGAACAGTTNTGCAATAATATTTTGGGTTGGGAGTGTGAAACCAGCGAGAACTTGAATCCGGTTGGGACGCCTCACACGAACAGTTTCACATAGGAACAGGAAGCCTTCCAGAAACTGAAGCTACATTGTTCGTTACGTTGGCCGCGCCAGTGATGGCTTCCCTTGTTGCTGATCACGTCGGCGTGACTGATGCTTGTCACAGACCGACGTCCCGCTTGAAATTATGGGAAGTGAAGCGTATCCATTTGCATGAAATTATTTCTGTCTCCATAAATTCAAATACTAATAATTAAGTCCAGTTTTGAACAGTGGGGGAAATGTCGGGAAAAATCAGCATTTTTTTTTATTGCTCTTGTGTGTTTCGTGGTAAGTGTTTTCTAATCACATACCTCCTTCCTCAATGTGTCCTACCTCTGACATCTTGCTAACCGAAAGTGGGCCTAATTAAAAATAACTATAATTAATTTGTTGAATATTCAACCTACCTGTTATTGTAACTTATAAAGGATATTGAAATTACCTTGGCGTAACAAATATTTATTACAATCATTTTCTGTTAATTGCTAATATCTAATATTTGTTATTAATAAGCTGTTTTAAAACGTCTTATTATTTATTTTTAATTCTCTGTTGGGTTACTGTATTCCATTCACGGTTTCGTCACACTTTTAGAATCAAACCTTCGAAAAATCACCCCATGCATTACATGTTTGGTACTTTCCAAAATATGTCATTATCACAAGCGTTTTACACTTGTTAACATAAGAGTGCCTTATTTTTGGGTAAATATAATTTTTATTTTTATTTTATCTATAAATACAATATTTAATTTGTTATTAATATTAATAATAACTGTGAGAAAGTAGATGTGTTGGTAATGCCTAGTAAGAAATACTTATTATGCGCAAAATATTATTATTACACTGAGTGCGCACGAATGTGTTGTCCTTGTGATGTAATTTTCTAGACTCGGTTGAGCTTTGTTTGCATTAGGCGGTGGAATATCCTGGAAGTATAACTTTGGCAGGGTTTCAAAAAAGTTATAAGTAACCGTGAGTATACTATGATGGCCGCGATCTCTAATGAGTCACGCTTATGTAGCGAGGAGCGCCTGACTATAGTTCATTTCATATAAGAAGGCCACATTCTGACAGTCAGTGAGTGGCAATTGTTGTACTCAAAACAAACAACGTGCCATTTACAAAATCCTGTATCAGCTGATGCACAAACGAACAAAAGTTAATATTACGTTGACTATTATGAGTGCACTGCCGGCGCACATTCGACCAGCCGAAAATACGCTATAAAAAAAGAGTTCCAAGTTTAATTAATACATTTTATTTTATGTGGTCCTAAAACAGCGGTTTTAAGTTTTGAAAACTAAACTTCGTGCTAAAGTAGAAATGTATAGGTGTTCAAAATTAAAGTCACATTAAAACGATCCATATCCAAATGAAACGCAATTTCGAACACTTTTTTTTACGTCTTATCCCCCCCTCTCCCACACGGCTTTCATTGTGTCTTTGATATTAATTCCAAAAGCATACAGAAATATTGCCTAATATTGTTGGATTATTTTTTCTAGTAATCTGACGAAAAATATTTCAAATTCCTTTCGTTCCGAGCAAGTAATAGAACAACAGTAAACTTCACAAATACGCTACCTCTTGAGAAAAAATGCGGCTCAGAGCACGCGCTGAAATGTTGTGCGCGCCACCTGTGAGGTTCTTTTAGAAGTACGTAGAGCTCCAATTATCCGAATCAATTGGGACCGGACCCCATTCGGATAACCAAAAATTCGGATAATTGGATTTTTCCCGAAAAAAGGGTCTATTTTAATTAATTACTGTATGTATGTTGAAAATGGGAGAAAAAAAATATTTTTAAAGAAAAAGAGCTTTTAATTAATTAAATAAAAAGGCAACACTTTTACATTTTAAGCGTACTTACAAATGCTGTACATTAGTACAGTATGTAGTACGTACGTACCGTACTGTAAATGAAAGTCATTGCTTGCTGGCCATCTCGGTCAAAGTACACTGTTTGACTGTCTTCGTTCGTTTTCGGGCAGCCAAGTTGCGTATCCGCTTGACAGTGAGAAGTTGCATGTGGTCACACTCGGGCTGACGCTCCATCCACTTCAACGCAGTTTCAAGGCCGGCAAATGCTTCACTAGCTGATGGTCCCGTGTCTCCTTCAACTTCGACATTAAGGTCATCTTCTTCCTCGACACTTCCTTCTCTCACACTTTCAGTAAGTTCATCATCATTTAGAATTTTAAACCCAGGGTCTGAAGAATCACACACCATCCACTCTCCTATATATTCAGCACTAACTTCTGAACATCCAGGAATTTTCAAAATAATGTTTCTGAATTCCTCAAGTGACACGTCATCCTCATCTTCTCCTGTCTCTTCCCTTTCCTTTTTTTTTTTTTTTTTTTTTCCCCCTTCTCTTCTTCAGTTTATATACCTTTCAACTTGTTCCACGCACGTCTTAATGTGACTGCCCTAACCAAGCTCCAAGCTTCCGCCACCATGTAAGCGCAATATTTCAAATTTATTTTTTTTGTGGTTAGCCAACACACCTTCTTCGTCTTCGCCCTCTACCAAAAGTTTCCTTAAAAGTTGACTTCTGGAANAAGTTGCCTTCTGTAATGGCGTTTCATGGTTTCGATAACAGACTGGTCCATTGGTTGCAATAAGCTTGTGACGTTTGGCGGTAAAAAGATTGTTTTAAACTGGCCATTCCCTCTTTCCAACAATTCTTCGGTGGGATGAGTTGGTGCATTATCAATAATTAAAAGCACTTTACTGCCTTCTTTTCCAAGACATTTTTGGTGCTTTTTCACTTAAGGGCTGAAAATTTCGTCGTACCACTCAGCAAACAATGCTGCAGTCATCCAAACCTTGGGTTGGTTTTTATAAAAGAGGGGAAGCTTTTTCACATTTTTAAATGCTCTTGGGCTGTTTGACTTCCCTATCAACAGAAGGGGTATTTTATGGCTTCCCGTAGAGTTCGCACAGTTAAGCGCCGTAACACGGTCTTTACTAACTTTATGACCTGGAGAACTACACTCCCTTTTAGATGCTAAAGTGATTTTAGGCAGAGCTTTCCAAACAAGACCGGTTTCATCGGCGTTGTACAAAAACTCAGGATCGTAGGAGTCTGCTACAACTTTAAATTTTTCAATAAAATCTTCTGCAGCTTTGGAATCTGCTGATTTCTTCTCGCCACTTAAATCTAATTCACTGACACCGTGCCTGGACTTAAAATTTCTTAGTCAGCCGTTACTTACTTTAAAGGATGAACAACCAAGCTTCTGAGCTAAGATCTTAGCTTTTTCACAAAGAATCGGACCCGAAATTGGGTTTCCCATAGATCGTTGCTGCAAAAACCACTTGAAAACAGCATCTTCTAAATTTTTTGTTGCTGCCTTCATTGATTTCCTTGAAGAACTTCCATATTCGTTTTCAAGCGCTGACACGAAGTTTAAAAGTGTAGGTTTGCTCCTTTTAATGTCCGAAATCGTTGATTGTCCAACACCGTACATCTCAGCCAACTGTTTACCCGTAACTCCTTTATCCGATTGCTCTATCATTTTTAGTTTATAGGCTAACGATAACACAACACGTTTTCTTTTAGAAGCCATGGTGAACGACGAAACGCGCTCACAAACAAAACAACGCACTGACGCCGTCATGAACAAAACACGGTCACACTGACTGACTAATCAAAACGAACAGTGACAGGTGGGCCGGGCCGGCCACCTGGCGACGGACGACAGCCAATAATAGAACTGCACTATGAGACGGTGACTCATCATTCCAATAATGTTCGGCTCCTACACTAGGTTCGCGGAGGGAAGGACAATAGCGCGCGTAGACAGAATAATTATTTTGCGAATTCGGATAATCAGCGATTCGGATAGTCGGAGTTCGGATAATTGGAGTTCTACTGTGTAACAAGCCAGAGAGAATAGCTTTCGTTTGCTTTATATAATAAATTTACCAACATATACCAATAGTTTTATTTTTCGCGAGCTCTACATACTTTTTAAAGTAACATATATTTCGTGTGCAGCGTTTGCGAACGAACCTACACACGCCCTCGAAACACACTCGTCGCCTGCCGCTCCACCCAAATAGTTCATCAATTGCCGCACGAAGCAGCACCTAGTTGACCCGCTGACTCGTCGCACCCAGTTAATGGCGAATGGATACATAAACGTAAAGTAAACATTGACGCGGCGATCGTCAACTGTCGAGAATGCGGCCTTCATATATGGTATATACTATAACGATGGTTCGAGTGCAATCCCGTGCATAGTTCGACTTCGAGCACTGAGCCCAGGGTAACCATGAGGTTTCGTCGTCTCAACTTTCCGGTGTAACGCCACTACGTAAAACCAAATCAACAAAAAAAGCCTAATTCCCTACAGNGTTTCGTCGTCTCAACTTTCCGGTGTAACGCCACTACGTAAAACCAAATCAACAAAAAAAGCCTAATTCCCTACACAGTGAAGTTTTGTTGTGCGTTTTAACAAACAATTGTTGGAAACTAGTTGGTAACAATTTTATTGTGTCACTATTGCATCTTTACAACACACTCTCTCCGTGTTTATAATAAGTCTGAATCCTGTAATACTTAATTGTTAAAGTCAATTTTGNCATCTTTACAACACACTCTCTCCGTGTTTATAATAAGTCTGAATCCTGTAATACTTAATTGTTAAAGTCAATTTTGGTTTTACACATTTCACAGTTAAAATTTTGCTCTAATATAGTTGAAGTATAACATAAATTATTTTGGCAACTAGTTTTCAAAGAATTGTTTGTGAAAACACAATATGTGTTATGTTAATAATAACCTCTCACGAGTGGAACATTTGCAGCTAATGTGAAGGGAGAGCTCCAACGCTGTTTGCAACTTTTTATAAACGTCAAAATGTGACTTACCTCTTCGAAATGATAGCTTTAAAAACTAACACTTTCCTGCCAAGAAAGCTGTCAAGTGTCGGTGCGGTAACCTGTCACATTGCATCGACCTTTTCATCCCGATGTTGGGAAACGTCCGAAGATCTGGACAAGCGGAATTACGATGTAAAGTTATTTTAAGGAGTAATTTACGTTAAATGCCGTTCTGATATTCCATTTAGAGCTTCCAGAAGGCGGTCAGGAGAGAGCGGAGTTGCTGTTACGCGGTTTTCAGTCTCACGATGAGACGNTGAGCAGTAGCTCTCAGAAACACCCATTCCCGTCCTCCCTTCGCCAATCCCGGCGAGATCTTCACCACCCGCTCAGTTTCCACCGTGGCAGTCAGGCGCAGCAAATGTCCCTGCGAGCCGGCACGGAGCCGTGTCTAAATACCAGCACGTAGTCTCCCACGGGCGCAGCCAGGTCCGATCTCGGTCGCAGCCGCCATTATGTTATTACAGGTTTGCCGAACACGTGGGGCAGAGAAGGTCAAACGAGCAAACTCGATTTTCGCGCGGAGCAGCAACTGCAGATGGCCTGCTCACCGGGGGACTCGTGCAGTAGGGGAGGAGAGTGGAATATGAGCCACATGGGTATTATTTTTCCATCTATTGTAGTAAGCTACGTGAGCGATATTTAAGAGGCTGCATCACCTCCTATACATAAATTATTCGTTTTAGTGTCATTACAGAAAAGTCAGGGTCATTACTGAAAATATTTCATTACAGAAGTATTACATTGCACTGTTCTGTGCAAATTTTTCTACCTGATTGTTAATAGGTGTTCCATGGTTGTCATTAAAAGGTGAGAATAAATTAATGTATAAAATCTTGTATTAAGTTAACTGTTGCATAAATATGCGTTAGTAGTTCAAATATTATGTCCGAATGAGCTTCTATTGTCTCACTTTTCAAAAATCCACCTTAATTTGAATTATGAAGAAATAAATGAAAAAACTTCATATGTGCTCTTAATGGAACCGTGCCCTTAACCGTTTCGGTCACGGTGTCGTATATCTGGGACGTTGCACAGGAAGTGAATTTAATGATCCACACTGCACTAAGGTTTATTCTACTCAGGTTGACAAGCTCAATGCTTTTAGTTTGGTAACTAAATTTTTTCGTCGTCAGGTAGCACTGGTGTCGCGTGTGTACAGGATTTTTTTCGTTTTTATGTAAGTACATAATTGGGATATTTGCAATTTTCATAAAATAAATGTAGTTGTGTAAATTCTTCGGAGTTGTATTGTGTTAGAACCTACTTAAAGAATATACCGTGCTGTTCGCACTGGAGTGTCTGTATAACGAAATATATTCACATATTGTTAAATATCCTGTCGTAAATTGTATTTCGTAAAACGTAGGCTTGCACAGTTACTTAATTTAAATATCACAATTGAATTGGAAAATATAATAGTAAAATGATTAAAAATATAATTTTTAAGGCTTTCCCGAGCCGATTCCTTAAGTGAAAGGAGAACAGTACAGTTTATTTTGATGACAACTATATATTTTTTTAGCTCTTAATTTCGTAATGTTTTCCCATTGGATTAAGCTAGCTTATAAACGTCCAATGCCCAACACAATTGTACTTTTTCTGTTTGCTCTTATAAACACCATTTTGGAGGGGGGAGGGGATATATGAATTAAGAGTTACGAATTACGGTTAATGCTAAAAATTTTGGCTAGGGCAAATATGTATCACAATTTGAGTGAAACACTTACATTTACATATAAATAAATAAATATATAATTTCTCCATTTAACGCCAGCTTAAAAACGACCTCTTTGGAACAGTAGCGCACCTTGCAGCAGAAAATTTCCCTATGCCAAACTCTCCCATAAGAAATCTCGTTTTGTTCCTAACCTGAGCAGAATAAACCTTAACTGTACTCAGCATGGGATGCTCAAACAGAAAGAACCCACAAAACAGTATTGCGGGTTTCCAAGCTCATATCGTTGTCTCTACTGCTTTGGGTACATCCTTATATCTACTTCTTTGGGTATGGCCCCAGCTTTGAGCTTCGACAGACTGGTTGTTACTGCCGTACATATCACGCGCAGCAGATTGTCTTGTGCTGTGTAAGGTCTTTTCGAGCACAGCTAAACGCTAATATTATTTAAATTCTGTAACATAAACATAAGTTTAATAACTGGGCACCTGTATCGCTCAGACATGTTTGTGACAATATTGAGCACTGACTGAGACGAACGGATTGTTTTGTGATATAGTGCAGCAGGATTGTCACACTTAACATATCTCCGGAGTCGCGATAAGCTTGTTTTTCAAGTTTCGAAAAGGATGTTAGTGTCGTACCCGGGCATTCAAGTTACCATCCGCGTGTCCACCATTGTGTTGTATAAAATCGGAGCCAGCAGATTCATGGGAAGTTTTTGGAACTAGTTTTACTTCAGTATGTAATAACGAGCTTTCGAGTTTCCGCTTTTATGTGGTAGTACTTTTCGATTAAACCTGTCGGTTTTGTTTGCAAATTTCGTCACTTTACCATTATATTTCTATAACGAGTTATAAGTCTTGTCGTACATTAAATATAAAACTATAGGTTAGTCGTGAAGATGCGCAGATACACATACGTGGTTGCCAATTATACGATTGTGATTAGCATTACTATTAACATCAGACAAGGTGTACTAAGACAAGCAATCAATTTCGTCATTATTGCGCATGTGTCGGCGGTGCGTATGATGTTGACGAGGCAGCTAATTTGTTTTACCGCGGGCTTCATGACTGATACATGACAGGCAACATACGTTTGAATGTAGGGTAATTAGTGCTGGCATGTCAAAACTAGTACCCATCAGACTGCCTCATCCTTTTGAGATTGGCTACGGCATTAGTGAGAGATTTAATATCAGTCGTGAATCTGCACATATACACAGTGCAATTGCTCACGGCATAAAACCGCAATAAAGTAGTAGAGGGATTAATAAACGGAGGGCGTGAAACACCACAAAAAAGAGGCACTTAAACTTTTTGCTTTGAATGACCGTGGTGGTTGTGTGAGTAATGCATCGGTCTCCCACCAAGCCGATCTGGGTTCGAATTGCGGTGGGGTCAGACCTGGATTTTCGCATGTGGGAATTGTCGTCGAAGCCACCGTTAGCCAGTGGGTTTTCTCGTAGCTTTTCCGTGTCTACTGCCCTTGAAATTCCGCCACCGCTCATTTTTTTAGTCCCATTCCATTTCATGCTTCAGGATTGATGAGGGCCTATGGGCCTTGAAGACCTGCCAGTCTCGGCGAGTGTTGCCCCACCCAAGGTATTTTCTGGACGCCTCCACACGTGACATTATTAACCCATTTTGA
The DNA here is from genome assembly GCA_002778355.1 of Clitarchus hookeri. Lineage (NCBI taxonomy): Eukaryota > Metazoa > Arthropoda > Insecta > Phasmatodea > Phasmatidae > Clitarchus > Clitarchus hookeri. The sequence continues at coordinate 914,676 of NQII01001403.1, forward strand.
CCCACTGTACACAGTTGTCTACACAAGGAACAGGAAGGTGTTTTTTTTTTTTGCCATTCCTGTACACTGTGAGGCTCAATCCCCAATGAACTCTCCTGTGAATAACTGATTGGCAAAACACGTTACCGTTCTAAGATATTAATGGTTCTTACTTATACAACGGAGCATAATTCTAAAACTCATTGTTTATGATAACGGAACAAATGTTGAGTTTGGTTAAAGTTCAGTACGGATCAAAAAATGGTTTATCCGCAACACCTCAAACGGTAAAATAAATATGGTTTGGAAGGGCTACGATAAGAGCTTGCATTGAACTTTGCTAAAGACCTTTCATCAATAAAATGATAGGGTCACCGCTGGAAGTCCCATAGGTACACGCAGCACTACGAGAACACTGCACGCTAGTTAATAGCCCTGCGCGTAGCAGCGATGGCGCTCTTGTAGCGCGTGCCAGTGTAACCCTTAAAGCGCCCGCGCTTCTAGGTCGAAAAAAAGAGAAACACAATGCAAACAGGTGGGTCCCTTAACATTGGGGTCTTGAGAGCCGACGAGGAGGAAGAAGGTGATTATGAAATAATGCCGGAATGCAAGGGCTGGGGAAACAGGAGATCCCCGAGAAAACCCGCTGACCAGCGTTGTCGTGATTCTCACGTGTGAAAATCCGGGGTTGGCCCCGCCGGGACTCGACCCCGGTTCGCCTTGGTGGAAGGTAAGAGCTCTAGCCGCTGCTCCACCGCGACCCCG
>NQII01001403.1:915529-947597 GCA_002778355.1 Clitarchus hookeri
CCCAGAGGCGAGCGCGCGCGTGACTCGCAGACGTCGTGGCCGGGCCAACCTGTACTTACCGGGTAAGTGATTTTCCGGCAAGAGTCGTGCCGTATAGTGCGGGAGGTGGGGGGAGGATCGTGATCGGGCTGCGGGGGCGTGCGGCGGTGGTGGCGGCGCGGAGGAATCCGGCATTCCAGCTCCGGGTCCCGACGCGGGCGGCCGCCATCCTCGCCCGACCTTCGCCAGGAGACGTCCTGCTGCAAACTCCGAATCCGCGTGCCCTGTTCCAACAGCGGGAAGGAATTTCGCCAGGATTAGACACTAGCGTTCCCAATACCTATGGTAATACAAGCCCGTAAAGGCTGTTCATGATAAAGTGAACACTTTTGAAATCAACCTTAGAAAAAAGTCACTGCTCTTACCTGCATATATTTTAACGTGTGCACTAAGTGACATACGCCCAGTAAAGTTGGTAACGATGGATGGAAAGCAGTTCCATGTCTTAACATAGAATAAAAAGTGACAGGTAACCATTTGTGATAGCGTAAATTATTTCTTTCGTTTTCTGCTTTATTAATGTATCGAAGTGTAAAAATTAGCAGATTTGTAAAATATTTCCTTTTCTAATAATTTTAAAGTTTCACTTGATCAACTAATGAATAAAGTTTGCCACATAAGAGGGATTATGGGGTCTTTGGCACATCGGGACCTGGGACCGGAGCGTCGGAGCTGTTCGCGCTCTGTCATTCCGGTCGGTCAGCAACCATATTGGATACATATGACCTTGATCCCGGTGACATTGGAGCACCCTGATAAAATCCTCATACTGTGTTCGCACCAACAAGGGCCCCGGGGAAAATATAAAACCCGCAGATACCGTCGCCTCCGCTCTAACATATATTTATATTAAAGGATAATATGCTTTAGGCATATTATTTTATATCAGCATATAATATGCATATATATTTATATTACCATGTAATATGCATATATTTTTATATTCCCATATCATATGCATATATATTCATATCACCAAATAATATGCATATATATTTATATTACCATATAATATACATATATTTTATATTATCAATTGTTAACGATATCTGCGGATTTTATATTTTCCCCGGGTTCTTGCTGGTGGGAACAAAGTATAAGGGTTTTCTCAGGTTATTCCCACGGTTTTTTAAATATATATAATACATCCGTATTTGCTCTCTGAATTAAACTGGAAAAAAGCTTCCTATGGACGAGCGCTCCTACATTCTGAGTGATGAGCTGACTGATTCTCGGCCGTCAAATTCCTAGAACCTCGATATCTTCCACTGGAAAACTGGTGGTTTGAACTGCGTTTCCGACAGCTGACTCGAGTAAATGAATTTTTAATTCACACGTCGGTTACTGTTCGTCAGTGATCCTGTTGCCAGCGTCATCAATCACGTTTCCCACATGTGCGGAAATCCAATTGCTACTCCTGCCGGTAATCGAACCTAGTTCGCCTTGATGGGAGGCGGCGCTCTGGTAGCTGTGCAACTGCTGTCGAGAGGATGGTGTGAAGTATTGAGCGTGCCCGGTCCTGTGTCGGTGCAAAAAAATAATTATATAAAGGTTGCCTGATGGCAACCATCCCATCTGGGATGGTGACTATCGTAGTTTTCACAGAACAGTTTGAAAATATTTATGCATCTGGAAGACGGCTTGCATTTAATGCTGCTGCCATTTTAATGCGATAAATGATTACTTTATCTCTGGTGGGGAACTGAGGTGCGATGATGATAACTTTTACTTGCATAAGCATGGGCTCGTTTTCACCCTAGCGTTCTAGGAGCCTAAGGCATTATTAACTAATTTGAGAATGTGGCTGAAAGTAATCGTTACGGTTCATAACATATTTGATGCATATTTACAATCATATTGCGATGGTGGCGTCGCCGCCGCGCATTGTTTTTGGATTCGTTCCTCTGTAAGGCGGCCGGCCTGCTTCTTTGCCGACTCGTCTTCCCTCCTGTTTTCTCCCCTCATTTCCCTGCCTCGATTAACCCTCCTTGTACATATGCTTTTTTTAATTCAGGGGCTAGTGTATATAAGTTGTTACACGCCTTGTGCAGCGTTCTTTCTACGCCTCATTCTACCCATGTGAAGAAGATCTTCGGGTTGACGCATGCTGGAGCTAATTTAAATTGTAATATGAGCTAAAATAGCCAGTTTACCCGTCCTTGGACGAGGGTGCTATGAGACGCCGTTTAAATAATGTAGTTGCGTTAGCGGCTGATTATACTGAAGCTTGTTAAACGGTGAGTCTGGTCACAGCTTTTCATTTGTGGATCAGTTTTTTTTTATTATAATTCCGTGGCGTAGTATTGTGTTTGCCTTGGGCTTTGCAGTGGGTTAGATTTTTTTTCTAAATTCTGGTTTTGGACGCTTGCCTAAATTATAGTTTCGGCCTAACTAATTTCTTGCTTCTCTGTATANAATTATAATTCCGTGGCGTAGTATTGTGTTTGCCTTGGGCTTTGCAGTGGGTTAGATTTTTTTCTAAATTCTGGTTTTGGACGCTTGCCTAAATTATAGTTTCGGCCTAACTAATTTCTTGCTTCTCTGTATAGTTTCAGTTGCTTTAACGTGTTGTGTATAGTTTTTTGTCTGCTGCCCAATGATTTACTTAAAGTCTAATTGTCGCTACTATGCTGCCACGACTTACGCGTTGGGCGTAGTCTTTTGAAGTGTTCTAACTGTCGTCGATTATTTTATTCGATGGAGCTATGGTTAGGGTCTACGGACTGCCTCCTTTAGTCAAATTGCTCCACTAAATACCTTGAATTTAGCTAGTCATCGAAGTAACTATTTGTATTTTGGAAACGTTTTAATATTACTCTGCTCGTTTTTTCAATTAAATATTTATTGTATATTTTAGAGTTACGTAATACTATTGAATAAGCAATTGTGCAGCAATTTAATCTTTTGTAAGACTGTTTGAAGTATTTCTAGCGAACAGAGTTACTTTTTGATATTTTTGAAAGGATTTACACTACTTGGCTTGTTTGCCAGTTAAATATTTATTGTACTTTGAGCTACGCAATACTTTGAAAGAGAAATTTAATGTATTTGTATAAGTATTTTAATCGATATTTTTTTTGCATTGTGAGCTTTTGGCGTTTAAAATTTTACATGTCATATTTTTTGTAAAAGTTCAATGCAAATGTTCAATCCTAAGGTGCCACTATCTTGTAAAATATTCTGAAATTACAGAGCTTGAAAATGACACCTTCTTTGTATTATTTGTGCTGTGGCACAAGTAATTCTGCGCTACTCAGCTACGTTTTTTCTTAAAATGTTTAGATGATATGGCATAGGTGGGATTCTTCTACACTCTGAAGAGGGACGAGCTGATAAATTTTCTTTGTGACCTTGACGGTGGCGGAGCTGCGCCGAGCGGCCGTGGGCTGTCGGCATGGTCAGGGTCTGATGGCACCACCCTCCGAGCGAGCGAACCCGGTGTCTACAATGGCCACTCTAAAATTGACAGTTTATTCATGATTTCCCTTCAACGTATTGTTCCACTGACTTCCTTAGAACGTGTCTACATTTTGCATGCCGTAAATAAATTAGCCAGTTTGTATTTGAGTTCAGAAGACAGTTTGTTAAAAGCCTTTGCCATCAAGCGTGAAGTATTTGTATAAGTTACTCCATGAGGAAATTATGTCCTTAGAAGGTGGTACCTTTTTGGGTTTCAAACACCTGGTGATTCAGACACTGTTCCCCCCTCGCATTAAGCGCCAGTGCTAATGTGACTTTATTTTTAGATTTCAAATGCCGGGTTAGCGAATGTGTGAGTTTGTGGATTCTATTTGTGAATATCACGGTGCCTTGTGTCTGCAAATGAGCGAAACCGAATTAGTCAGTGTCATCGTTGACAATTTGGCCCCCCATGTACGCGCGCAATGTACGCGCGTTTCCACGCCACGTAATTTTCGCGAGCTGCGCCAGCTGGCAGTCGAGGTTCAAGGTCGCCTTGTGGCTTCCAGTGAATATCGTGTTTGTTTCCCCCCTCCCGTGCTAATCGACCGGGACGGCAACGGCAACTCCGCACTGCTCGGCCGTCTTTACAACATAACGTAGTTCTCCAGTGTCATCGCACTGGAGAACTGCGCAGTAATTGCGCTGTGCTAAGTCATGCAGCCAGAAATTGTCAGCTCAGCAGGCACTCAATGTTAGAGAGGAAATGTTTTCGTTGCGGAGAGCTCGGGCACCTGCGTAGTTCCTGCTAAAAGGCGGGAAACGAAGTGTGACGAAATGGGCGTGGACCTTCCAGTCGCGTAAAAAAAAACAAGGCCCGCGCACTGTCAGGAAGTGTAAAGTGTTGATCACTTGTGGGGAACAACATTTTTCCGTCTTGGTGGATACCGGGGCTACCAATTGTGTTATGAGTGATTCCTTTTTGAATAAACTGATGGATTCGATCATTTCCAAGGGGCATGTCAGTTGTACTTCAGAGAAACGTTTGTGTATCGCTAACGGGAACATCGTTAAGAGTAACGTAGTGGTGAACCTACATTTTACGATCGATAGGTTTTCTTGGATGTTTCCGTTTTGGGTTTTTTCTCACCTGTCACACGACGTGATTTCCACAACTGTTAATAGTCCCTTATACCTTGGATTATTGTTCGACGGGATTCTTGGTGCGTAAAAAGGATGGTGACAAATACCGATTGGTGGTTAACCATTTCCTTGTACGTTTAGAATTGTACATGTCATATTTTTTGTAAATGTTCAATGCAATATTTTCATGATCTGATCGTGTTATACCCGCCTGTGAAAAGGAATGATGCTGAGGGACGCCTCAGGAGCCGCCAACTCGACGGTAATTCTCGACAGAGCAATGGTTGGCAAGGAAAAGGGATCCTTATAAAGGAATTCTGCGTTATCTCGTGGGGGGGGGGGGGCCCTTCCNCCCTTCCCCTCTGCGTTAGAGGGGAAGGGGCACTCGGTGATTGATTTTTCGTTAATATTTACTACGAAACGCGGTTTGTATACTTCTTTCTCGTGACGTATATTTACTGTGTGAGGTTTTACAGTATTTTCGATGTCTTGCCTTTCGATTCGAATACCTTCCTTTCTTTTAAAGCGGTGGGTTTTGCAAAGCTGCGTTCGAGCCATACATGCCCAATTCGAGCTAAAAATGTGCAAAAATCCTTCGAATACCCGCTCTCGTTGTGGCGGCATTGGTATTTCGACTGTGTTGGAATGCAGTTTGGACCTCCACGAAACCATTGCTATTAACCGACCCAGGCCCTGCCACGATTCTTGGGCGTAATGGTCGCTGGCACGATGGTGGATACTCATCCCGAGCCCTTGGTTTTGTGGGAATCGTACGCTGCGGTGAATGAGACTGTACATGACGAATTTTCGCAGGTGAACGTCCAACAGCTACGCAGGTTTTTTGCATGTCTCTGCAAGTTATCGCGCCTAATAAATGCCATGCCACAGTTTCCACACTTATATGCCACTCTATCTGCATTATTCGAACATCCATACTTTTCGTGTCTTCGAGAACATTTGGTGAATGCAAACGAAGTTTTACAGTAGCGACACGTGTACTGATGTAACGTTATTGTAAATTAGATCGATGGTAAATATATAAATTAAAAAATAAACTAAGGTCTGGTACTGTATTTTATGAGGTTATATATTCCTCCAGAGACAAACTAGCTGGCCCGAACCGATACTCCAATGTTGAGCAAATTTTTAATTTCGCGGGTGTATATATAATATATATACATATATATGTATTACGTGCACGCTTGATAATATCGTGCGACCTGATGGAATTAAATGTGTGAACTTACCAGTCGGAATGCTGGAAGACGAGGGGTGAGAGAGCGATCTGTCACCTCTGGCATCAGACGAGAAACTGTGCCGAGGGTCGACATTGTTCCCATGAAATACTTTACCCACACTAGCATGCTCTGGCGGGCAATGCTGAAAACTAGAGCGGTAGTGATAAGGGGTTAAGCGATGGTGAAATACTGGATGGAACAAAGTGGTGGATTGAGGTGTAACAGAATAAATACTCAATTTCAATGGTAATTTAAAATTAGCATTAAAACAAAAAATGTTTTTGGTCGGTCAATTAAAAATCTTAATACAAAAAAATTTCGATTTAATCATTTATGCTTGCAGGTATACTACTGATTAAAAAAATATTTTTTTTAAAAATAGGAATGAAAAATTACAGATTTTCCTATGACTATGAATATGAGTGCCGACAGCTCACTCTGCGGCTAAATCGTCGGAATGGGCGCGGGTACCGGCAGCTCGCCTGGCAGTGAAATCAAGAAATTAATGCCACCTATTTGCTGAAAATAGAATCTAACATGGAGGGTTCTGACAACTCCACCTAAACTTTAAAAAACATAATCAAATATGGCTGCCGCCTGGTGGCTAAAGCGGCGTCAAGTAATTAGCTGTGGAGTTAAGTGTAAACCTATCTTTGGTCGAAACACTTTAAAACCCGTAAACGGACTTTGCCAACGTAACATGTCGACAATTTTAGTCAAAGTTTGTATAAGGAACTTCGCGAATTTTATTACGAATCATGTGCTCCTTTGGGCGTTGTTTTTACGAAGTTCATTTGTGCGAGAGCTAACTTTTGAGGGCATGTTGTGTATCGGTTAATTTATTTACATATTACTTACGTAAATTAAAACTCAGAACCAAGATTGTAGGGAGTAATAAATTAAATATGTACGAAAACCTGTAAATTAGTAAGTACTGTAGTGCAGAGAAAGAAAAATAATGAAAATACAGAACTTGGGGCAATAAAAATGGTTACAGTTAACTGCATTTGTACAACTTCATCATTTGTGTTGAAAAAAAACCTCGGTCACGCAAAATATATGCACCAGTGCTCACTGTAATGACTTCAGCTTTTTTTTTTTTAACTGCGGAGAACGATCTGTTAGTGTTCAGTCCTAGAATTTATGCGGAGTTAGCGTCGTATTTTATAGCTACGTCTTTTATTTGTAACTTGAACGGTTATTTTTTTTTTCTGAGATCCCATTCCCTAGGTCAGCCGCCTAAAAGAAATATACAAATGAGCCGTTCAACTCTTGCTGTTTTTTCTTTCCACTTTTGCGATCCGGAACGGAGCGCATTGCTCTTATAAAAGTACGCAAACAATGAACAGTGGCGGAAAAGCGGATTAATGTTGTTTGCCTTCATAAAGTAAACTGCTAGGGCAGCTGCCAGGTAACTGCTAGCCGTTTGCGAAGTAAAGAAAACGTCAGCTCAGTCACCACGTTATGGAACCAGATAGGAAGGGAATGTTACTCCGAGTTAAGAATTTTTGCGGCATAGGCGCGACCACAGGGTTGGTTCGCGTTGCTACTCACCTGATCACCCACGCTCTAAAAAAAAAAAACCTTACAAAGTTTTTTTTATGGCAGCGTTTCCTAACCTTTTTCAGCCACGGACCCCTAGGAAATCAAGCACAATTTGCAAGGACCCCTTAATAAAAAAAACAGCAAAAAATTTCGGACCATTTATTTTAGTACTACAAATACAAAAAAAAAACTTTATTTTTATAAAAAAATACGTTAATGTGAAGGTTGGTGTTGCTTTTTTGCAACTAAATGAGTGATATTCTGGTTGATGTTACTACTAAGTTGTAATCTCAAATCGGATTCCACTTGTAATCTGTTCAGTCACGGCCCGCACTCACTNAGAGAGCGATCTGTCACCTCTGGCATCAGACGAGAAACTGTGCCGAGGGTCGACATTGTTCCCATGAAATACTTTACCCACACTAGCATGCTCTGGCGGGCAATGCTGAAAACTAGAGCGGTAGTGATAAGGGGTTAAGCGATGGTGAAATACTGGATGGAACAAAGTGGTGGATTGAGGTGTAACAGAATAAATACTCAATTTCAATGGTAATTTAAAATTAGCATTAAAACANGGAACAAAGTGGTGGATTGAGGTGTAACAGAATAAATACTCAATTTCAATGGTAATTTAAAATTAGCATTAAAACAAAAAATGTTTTTGGTCTGTCAATTAAAAATCTTAATACAAAAAATATCGATTTAATCATTTATGCTTGTAGGTATACTACTGATTGAAAAAATATTATTTTTAAAAATAGGAATGAAAAATTACAGATTTTCCTATGACTATGAATATGAGTGCCGACAGCTCACTCTGCGGCTAAATCGTCGGAATGGGCGCGGGTACCGGCAGCTCGCCTGGCAGTGAAATCAAGAAATTAATGCCACCTATTTGCTGAAAATAGAATCTAACATGGAGGGTTCTGACAACTCCACCTAAACTTTAAAAAACATAATCAAATATGGCTGCCGCCTGGTGGCTAAAGCGGCGTCAAGTAATTAGCTGTGGAGTTAAGTGTAAACCTATCTTTGGTCGAAACACTTTAAAACCCGTAAACGGACTTTGCCAACGTAACATGTCGACAATTTTAGTCAAACTTTGTATAAGGAACTTCGCGAATTTTATTACGAATCATGTGCTCCTTTGGGCGTTGTTTTTACGAAGTTCATTTGTGCGAGAGCTAACTTTTGAGGGCATGTTGTGTATCGGTTAATTTATTTACATATTACTTACGTAAATTAAAACTCAGAACCAAGATTGTAGGGAGTAATAAATTAAATATGTACGAAAACCTGTAAATTAGTAAGTACTGTAGTGCAGAGAAAGAAAAATAATGAAAATACAGAACTTGGGGCAGTAAAAATGGTTACAGTTAACTGCATTTGTACAACTTCATCATTTGTGTTGAAAAAAACCTCGGTCACGCAAATATATGCACCAGTGCTCACTGTAATGACTTCAGCTTTTTTTTTTTTTAACTGCGGAGAAAGATCTGTTAGTGTTCAGTCCTAGAATTTATGCGGAGTTAGCGTCGTATTTTATAGCTACGCCTTTTATTTGTAACTTGAACGGTTAATTTTTTTTTTTCTGAGATCCCATTCCCTAGGTCAGCCGCCTAAAAGAAATATACAAATGAGCCGTTCAACTCTTGCTNTTTTTTTTTTCTGAGATCCCATTCCCTAGGTCAGCCGCCTAAAAGAAATATACAAATGAGCCGTTCAACTCTTGCTGTTTTTTCTTTCCACTTTTGCGATCCGGAACGGAGCGCATTGCTCTTATAAAAGTACGCAAACAATGAACAGTGGCGGAAAAGCGGATTAATGTTGTTTGCCTTCATAAAGTAAACTGCTAGGGCAGCTGCCAGGTAACTGCTAGCCGTTTGCGAAGTAAAGAAAACGTCAGCTCAGTCACCACGTTATGGAACCAGCTAGGAAGTGAATGTTACTCCGAGTTAAGAATTTTTGCGGCATAGGCGCGACCACAGGGTTGGTTCGCGTTGCTACTCCCTGATCACCCACGCTCTAAAAAAAAAAACCTTACAAAGTTTTTTTTTATGGCAGCGTTTCCTAACCTTTTTCAGCCACGGACCCCTAGGAAATCAAGCACAATTTTCAAGGACCCCTTAATAAAAAAAACAGCAAAAAATTTCGGACCATTTATTTTAGTACTACAAATACAAAAAAAAAACTTTATTTTTATAAAAAATNAAAAACAGCAAAAAATTTCGGACCATTTATTTTAGTACTACAAATACAAAAAAAAAACTTTATTTTTATAAAAAATACGTTAATGTGAAGGTTGGTGTTGCTTTTTTGCAACTAAATTAGTGATATTCGGGTTGATGTCACTACTAAGTTGTAATCTCAAATCGGATTCCACTTGTAATCTGTTCAGTCACGGCCCGCACTCACTTCAGTCAGTCTCGCAAACCGCCCGCTGGCTCACGTTCGTCGTGCTAAGTAAGCGTAGCGATTACGANAACCGCCCGCTGGCTCACGTTCGTCGTGCTAAGTAAGCGTAGCGATTACGACTGAAAACCACCGTAAATAAATAATAACAATTTACCAGGAGAGAGGAGACTGCGGACCCTCATACATATACTCGCGGACCCCAGGTTAAGAAACACTGCTTTATGGCAAAGTAAACTATTTATTTGAGGCTGTTTAGGTTACAGTAACACAATATTCCTTTCGTTCAAAGAGAAGGTTACAGANAAAGTAAACTATTTATTTGAGGCTGTTTAGGTTACAGTAACACAATATTCCTTTCGTTCAAAGAGAAGGTTACAGGAATGGTAGTTTGATGTTAATAAATGTTTTCTTTATAGGTTTTTGTTTTATGGCAATATAAACTTACTTTAACGCAAGTAAATAAACATTCTTTGAGCTCTTTTTGTTCACAGTGAAGAAAAATTACTTCATAGCAAAGGTAACATTTTAACGATATTAAATGTTTTTTTAGTACATTGTTGTTTTCAGTACGTAACTATTGTCCAAACGAAAACTTCAATAAGCCTATNATATTAAATGTTTTTTTAGTACATTGTTGTTTTCAGTACGTAACTATTGTCCAAACGAAAACTTCAATAAGCCTATATATTCTGCATTTACGACATAACTTACGTATTGAAATTAGTCTGAATGTTAGAAGACAAAGTGTGTGTGTGTGTGTTGCGGGTTCGAGTCTCGGAGCCGCACTCGTTACTTCAATTTTAATTAATATAGTTATGAAAGACTTCTTGCTTCTCTCTTATTTACTAATCACGAATTCTTTCTCAGAGCACAAATTTTCTTCACAGTGTAACTGACATTACCACAAAGACGTTTGCTGGACAAATGTAACGACAATGCGAGGTTATTATATGTAGTCAATAATATATAGATCAAACAAAAATTACGTTTATGGCAAACCTACTTTGCAGTGGTTCATATACAAACAAATTTTTCTTTGTTGCAACAAATAATGTGTTGCCGCAAATAAAGTGTTTTACAGTGCATTATAAAAGTGTTGATAATGCACTACTAATCTCCCCTATGACTTACAACAGTGAAAGCACAAGATGAATACAATGAAAGACAATATTTTTTTTTTTTTTTTTTTTTTTAATTGCAGGTACTAGAATGAAATGGGATCAGACATCCTTGAAGGAAATACTGCAGATTAACCCTTGACCACATTGCATGTTAAGTTTAGGATTTGGCTCCTGGAGTCTTTGGAATGGAAACTTCCATTTGCCGAATACTAGCCAACTCTGGCCACTCCCATGTTTGCGCGAGACGTAAAGTATAATTGCCATTCCAAGAGAAAGGTTTTGGAATACGAGGAATAACAATTCTTGGAAAATGGTACTCAAAATTTAGGGAAGGGGGAGAGAGAAAGAAACAGAAATTTTGAGTTGCTGGCAAAGCGTGCGAAAGGTACTTCACATAACCACACCATGCATGGTCTGACATTCCCCACTCTAAAAAAATTTCTGGTAAACTTCTTGAACTGAACTGGAAGTTTCTAATCCATATATCGTATAGAAATAATACCACACACCTGGCTACACATATGGGATGTTTAGCGTCGCTACTACACAAAGCTGGGAAGTTTCCTACGCATTTGTCTGTTTCCTGAGCAAATGCAGGAACGCTAGCATGCATGTATGGGAAATAACTTTACCACTATCGCTTTCTCCCTCTACGTATGCATTCATATAGTAAATGTACGAATAACGTATTATCGTGGCATTACAGTTGGCCGTTCAGCGGGACACATGCTTATAGGCCTAATAATATAGGCATGACGTTTGTATGTTTTAACACTCTGTACTCATCCTGCTACACCAAAAATTGCCGTNTAGGCCTAATAATATAGGCATGACGTTTGTATGTTTTAACACTCTGTACTCATCCTGCTACACCAAAAATTGCCGTCACCTTTACGAAGCCTTTTATGAATGACATTTTGATAGTTCAGAAAGTCTTGTTTGTGGCAGCACAATTAAATGCGTGTTACGTAGGGTAGATACTGATCAAAGACATTTTAATCTTGTTGACTGACATTTATATTAAACTAGTTTTCATTTGCAAGTGTTACGGTTCGGGGATTAGTTTTTAGTCTCCACTATTGAAGTTACCTGTTCGATTCCGGTCCTCAGCGTGTCGGGAACTTTTCAGACTCCCATTTTCTGCTCCGTCTCCATTGTGGCAGGTAGGTTCTCACCAAAGCTCATCTTACCTTTCTCATTCATCGTTCTGCCGGGAACGATAATCCCTATACTCAGGATAGAGCATCCGGCTCCATGTGGCGCCGGAATCTTCTCATCTCCTTGTTGACCTTTCCTCGGTGGGGAGCTACGCGCGGATGCAGTATTTCATATCCCGTGAAACTCCTTGGGCGGTAACGATGAGAGCATGCGGGCGGGCTGCAACGGACCAGGCAACGAAAAGTTGACCTTTAGTGTTGCGTGTTACTATCAGATTCATGGCTAACACTGTCCGTGTGCGATATCTTCAAGTTGATTAAAAATAGCACATCTCGTATTTCTACTGTATTTGGCAGTAACAGAGACGAACAGTAAAAAATGAAAGGGTCATCCTTCATGCTGACAATAATGCATGTTGACTGAAGCGTACATGACTTAATCGTACACAATAGCAGACGTGGTAATGCTTTATTTCAACCGTGCGGAATACTTGCGTCTTGCGAAGTAGAAAGAGCTGAAGATAAAATAAAAAGAAATACCGCGGAGGAGTATGAGATAATAATGGCTCCATAAATAATACTCGCCAAGAAAAATGTAATTGGTCACGAGAGAGTTTGGAATGGGAAATAATACTAAAAAGAAATAAGCGGTTGAGAGGATTTTAAGCTACGCGGTTGGAATCGTGCACCCTCATGAAGTTCATGGTTTCTGCTGCCCGGGTCGTCGGAGCTGTTGGGATGTTGNCTTGCTCTCTCATCCTCTCTTTTTCTCTCTGGCAGCTCGAGAAACGGCGCCTCGCTCGGTGATTGTTTCTTCACACGGAGCGAGATAAACGAATATCACGACCACTCCGCATTCCTCCCGCGCTTTCGACTCCGGACCCGGAGATCCCATCTCAGCTGGTCATGACTGCTGAAGGAGGTCGCCCGAGGGAAGGACGGTCGACGTGGATTCCCGGTCGAGTGGTCGCGGGTTCGGTTCCCACGAAGAGCGCGCAAGTATCGCGCACGGCTCTGGCACAGAGTAGATAAGTACGCCGAGACGAAACGGGGCTTGGCGGTTCCTTTGATGTGGGCGTACCGATCCTCTGATTGGCTGTGCGAGGCTTAGAGAACGGGCCTTGCGTCTGATTGGCAACTGCATGCTGCGAAAGATTCCGTATTGTGTGGACTGCCAGCTGGCAAGTAGGTGATCAGGCGCTATTTGGCGAACGGCGTTCCATTATTTTGCTTGCCGGTGACATCTGCATAAGTCTGAAGTTACTGCTACTTTAAACATCCAAGGTGACTTAATTTATTTTTGTCCGGGGAGCTTATTTTCAAACTTTCTACACAAGTATGCGTGTTTTTTCCTTCAATTTTAAGCATTCTTTGTGCTGTTGTGTGTCTGCAGGTCTAGAATTTGAATGCTAATATAAAATATATTAAAATTCTAAGGGACCAATATGGTGGACTGCACCTCCCAAAATGGCGGGTGGCTGCACCTACCACGATGGCGGACGGTGGCTGTGATGCCTACCAAGATGGTGGACTGCACCTATCAAGATAGTGAAAGGACTATGGGTGGAGGGGGTGTGTGAAACCTCAGGAAATTTAAGTTTTTTTTAAATAATGTTTTTAATAAATGTTAATACATTTTTAATATTATTCTTTATTTATATTTTTTTAGTTTCAAGGTCATAGGCACAGGGTCAAGGTCACGGTTCAAGGTCATACGTAAAAAGAACCCCCTAAATGCTTCCGATGTCTCGTTTTAGCACAAAAATGGTATCATTCTCTGCAAATGAGGGGCTCGGTGCTTTTTAAGGAAAAAACGGTAAAATTTAATGGAAAAAAGGGAAATTTTGAAGGAAATTTAGTCGATTTTAAGGGGAAAATGGTTGATTTTAAGAGGCCGCCAGACGACCAGAATGACAGAGCATGAACAGCTCCGACGCTCCGGTCCCAGGTCCCGATGTGCCAAAGTCCCCATAACCCCTATACTCATAAACTCTTTGAAACAGATTTTTTTTTTACTTTTGGAATTTTATTTTCTTTTTAAGAAACATACAACGATAAAATTTAAAAAGCGCAGAATGTGAGCATTATTTCTCTGAGAATTAGGGGCCGGTTTACACTGATTAGTTGTGCGCAATATGTGCTAGAACCTGCTAATTGTAATGGAATTCAAACAATTTATCTTGACAGTGCCCGTAAATGTTTGCTCTCATCTCAGGAAAATAACTACACAGTTTTTTTTTTTTTTTTTTAAGTTATGAGTTCATTTCATTTGTGCAACTGTGAATTTTAATGCACCCGCCATTGAAGCGTCAGTTATATACTCGTTTCACAGTTTTTTTTTTGCAAGGTTACAAACACTCATACATACTTTCGTATTCCCGAAGGTAGATTTTGCGGACCAGTTTCCGTGAAAATACATTACTGGTTTTTTCGTAATTATTTTTCTGCTGCACACATTCTCACGAATGAGTTCTTAAAATACTAAAAATAGTAATGGTCCCAAAATCAAGCAAAACAAGAAGTCGATGAACAGAAATTACAGTAAATTTTTACAAAACCGTTGAGTCACATGTCATTAAGTTCTAAACCCATAAGTAACAGGAAATAATTTTAACTCTTGACTACAATACACATTCACTGAAAAAGTCTTCACTTTGGAAGATTATCGGCCTTGGTACTTTTATTATGCTTATATTTTTCACTGTGTAGGCTTTCCTAGACTTTTTACGACTGTAGCATGGGAATTTGCAAAAAAAAAAAATATCTCTCGAGAATAATATGCTTGCACACAGACGTGGATGGAATTATTTCAGACACTGACTTGTTTTACTAACTGCCATTTTTATCACCTGGCCGCCGAGCACTGCTGCACATTCCCGGGATATTAATTCTTCGGGACTCGGGGTCGTGCGAGCGAACGCAGTGTCCTTGACGGACCACTCAGATATACTTGACCAATATAGATAGCAGGGTCGTCTTGCTTCGGGTGTTCTCCTTTACCTTTGTTGCCGTTCGTGTTTTTAAGAGGCTGGGAGTTTGGCTAAAACCGGCCGCCCGCCGGGGTCGGGCATTAAATCGACAGGTTCGAGGGGAGCCCCCATAATGAGAGGTCTGTTCCACCACAAATCACGACTTCGTGGAGATAAGAAAAGAGCCAAAGAAGAAAAAGAGATTCGTTGCTTCAAGAGGCGAGCAGCGGGCCCCTCGTGTGGTGAAGGTTTTAGACTCTGCTATTCTTTTCCAGTCTATCCAGGCGCCAGGTAGGTATACCTGCCCCTTCCCATCTTACCTCCTGCTGTGCAGGCGAACACGGGACCTTCAGGAATACAATGTTGCGGCCAGGAGCAAGGGCAAGAAGGTACATGTGTCCAGCAAATTGTTAGGCCTGTCTTCCCGCCCCTTTTCCGCTCGGGAAACATTGTTCTTGGGGCCATAGGTATTTTCTTGGAAAGAAAATATTTCCCTACTCATTACTAAGTGAGGTATAGAGATCCTGAAACACAGATCATATTATATTATACCCCAAGAAAAAATTATTGTATTTTGGCTATAAAATTAACAAGAAAATGAGTTAAATGTTGAGGGAATGAATGATTTCAGTGTTGTTTCTTGAGTTTAAAGCTCAAGCTGCATTTTTGTTGTATGCTATGAAGTCAAGGCAGTTTTTCCTACTGCCATCTAGAAGAAAAAATATTTCAGTTACTACAGACAAGGCCAAAACATTGCAGAAAATCTGAGAAACCGCGCTGGAAATTGGTCGTGGAAGCCTTTGTAAAGAAGTCGAAATCACGACTATTCTGCGGTTTCGGTGCTGTTTTATTTTATTGGTCTGTTTTGGACTTTTTTGTTGTCATGCTTTCCGAATCTATTTCCTCCTCAGTATGTACTCCGATGTTCAGATTTTCTTTCGATTGTAATCCATAGATACCGCGTGTGGATCACCTTACCTGTCCAGCATCCACCTAACACTACCCGCCGAAATTCGTCCAGATCTCAAATACTTATTCGTCTTGAAAGACATCTTGCAAACTAGTTCTAGACTCCGGCTTCAGGTAGGCATTGTCGGTATTCAGCTTTCAGATCCTGATGTTTTATATCTGAGAAGGACGTGTTCATATCTGGTATCTTTTCCACACACATCCTATAGTAGTGGGTTCATCACATTAAACTGATGCAATGTTCTCGTGAAGTTCCGTGTCTTGCCTTGTGTGTAACACGGGTTTTGCAATATCCAGTTGTTACCCAGTCGTGCTGACATGGTCGACCAAACATCGTGCTACTGGGACTGCCTTACCTGCCATTCCTCCAGAATCTCCTGTTTGAAGCTTCTTTTTCTCAGTCCACACTGGGTATTTGATGTTTGCAACGGCGTTTTCTTTTGACCAACAAGTCCGCAAGGAGCACATGTCATGGATTAGTGACAGTGAATAATGTTTCCCTCCAGCTTCCATTTTTTCTTCCAAGCAAGGGGTGCATGGTGCTGGGCGACTGTTGATTCTAATGCTGCTGTATAGTGTTTTCGAAATCCTGTTAATTCCCCAATTTCGTTTTGCAGTGCAGCCACGTTACGAAATAACACCACAGTTTGCTCCTAATTTCTTATGATTCTTAAGAAGTTGAAAGAGCGTTTAATGAGTGTTAATGTTTATCGCTTCCTATTACTAGCACAGCTTCTTCAGTTTCCGAAATTAATAATTCCAACCTTGCCGGTCCACTCCTTTCTGATATGCCTTGCCTGGCTGGCTCTTTTTTCTGTCTGGACACGTGCTTTTGCAGTGACTAGTTGAAGTCCTCAATTGGCATAGCCAAACAGAGTAGATAAGTACACGGAGACGAAATGGTGTGACGGTTCCTTCGATAAAGGCTCACCCATTCTCTGATTGGCTGCGCGAGGCTCTGGAAATGGGCATTGTGTTTGATTGGCTGCTGCATGCTGCGAAAGTTTCCCCACTGGCTGGGCTGTCGGATGGCTAGTAGGCTGGTTGCCAGGTGCTGATTCGCGAACGTCGTACAAACATGTTGCTGACCAGTGACGCCATTTTGCTGGCGTGTGCTGTTGGAGTTCGCAGCATAAGCGGCTGTTTCGCCCCTGTATCCCTACGTATTCTGTAGTCAAACCTTTCACAGCTAGTGGTTGGGCGGGGGGATTCAAGTTATACACAATAATTTCTCCAACTCATTCGGTTTGAGAATTTCCTACCTTGCTTGCTTCGTACTAATGCTTCAGAAGCTAGCATGCGATCTTGCGCCATGTCCCTTATTGTCCGTTCGTCCACACAGAGCATGTGTTTTGGTATTAGCGTTTTAAGTAGCGTGGTCGTGGACAGTAGAAAGGCTAAAGGAGACGTAATCCCCAAGTTGTTATGAGCTCTGAATATGACCACCGACTCAAGAGTTACGGTGGGGGGTTTGGTCTCAAACACGGTGGACTCGCGTTCGAGTGGACTCGTGTTTGATTCCTGGTTCGGCCAAGCTAATTTGAGTTTTCGATAATTTATCCGATATCAGTTTAGGCGAAGTCCGGGATAGTTCCTTACCTCATCCTATGCTATGACCGCTTTGTTCTCCGCTTCTGATTCTACGAGTTCCTGGTTCCATGTCTTATGACCCCGCTGTCGATGAGACACTGTCATTATATATACACATTTACCACTCTCACACCTGCCCACTTTCCTCGTCATAAAAAACGGCCTTTTCACTTGTGCGTATTTGTACGAGCAAACCCACGTGCCCGTGGGTAGGCCTATAAGCTGTTCGGGGTAAAGTGAGCACTTTTTAAGGCCATGCTTAAAAGTTCCTTTCAACTGAATTCTATAATTTCGTAATTTGTTGACATAAAAAATTTACCATGTGACTAATAACACATAGTATACATTTTATAGCTCTTAAAAGTCAACGTCTGAGGCCACAATGAAATATAAATTTTTGGATATTTATGCTTGCTCTGNTTGCTCACTTTACCGTTAATAGTCTATACTCCGAGACGACGCGCGGGCAGCAGCTTTTTCCATTGTCCGTCATGTCCCACTCCGAACACGGGTAGCTGGGTCGGCCGTTTTGATCTCAAAAACGTACCGGTGAGGATGATGACCTCAAGACTGATCGCCCCGAATGTGTAAGGGTTTTCCACAGCCCGCCATTTGACAAACACCCCATATTTTATGCCAGATATAATTTCGTGCTCCCCGAACACGAGTCGGTGGAAGGCATGATTGATGGCTTAGTGGCCACTGGAGGACACGATGGTAAAGAAATACGCACCCGTCATCAGGGAAAAGGAAGGTTTGAAATGCCTCTCGGCCTGTAAGCTTACCGAGATGCTAACTCTTGTAATATACATATTTACGCGGCTGCTTAAGACGTGCTTCCTAAGTGCTGTTGACCCTGCGCGCCCGAGGAATTTCGCACCAGATCGGCGCGCCGCGCGCAAACACAGTACAAAACTCGTGCTTCTGACGCCAAGGAAAAAAAATATTTCTAACCTGTTAAACTGGCCTTAGATACTATCAAGACTAGAAGTGTGCGGCTTTGACAACAAGGCGTTTTGTTCGGATGCGATTTATTTTTTCAATCTCTTACTTTGAAAAAGTCTTCTTTTTATTTCAATTAATTTAGTACTAGCATTACACGCAACCATTGAGTTTTACGCACGTAAAGGCTTGATGCAATTCCTAGCCTCTATGTACTCACGTCGGAGGTAGGTAACCAGTTGAACGTTTAAGTAAAAAAACAGTCGCTCAGGAATTTACGTTTGCTTTCAGCTGTACATTAATAACAAGATAAACTTGAGATCAAAACGACATAGCAGAGTTACTATTATTCGTTGGAAACTATCTTTTATGAACTTCCTTCCATGCTGTCGTCTTTTATTTATTTTTGTACGTAAACGCTATTGCAGTAGGATAATATGCTTGTTGCTTACATTTCAAACTAATATAATTTCCATAAAAAATTGTTACATATACACATACACACACCTTGCCTAGGATTCTAACCGGCAACCTTGCCGTCAGCGAGTTATGCCAAGTGCCTGCCTCCAGTGTTATCACTATGATAATTTTTTTAATACGGACACAGCAGGTTTCCACTTTTGATGTCAGTGAAATTTTCGAGTCGTTCAGAAAAACGAAGTTTCGTTGTTTTAAGTTGTGTCTGCTTCCAGTGCATCATTTCATCATAGATTACACACTTTAAGAAGATTTTTTTTAAAATTCTACTACTAGAGACCATTACAATACTAATGTGCGTAAATAAACGGCCTACAAATAAGTAATTTCAGTATTATAATGCGTTTAAATGGCAAGTGCGATGTTAAAGGTAATATTACAAAGGTTAGATTTAAAATAAGGTCAGTATGAAGGCTACGTAATGTCGCCATACTCTGATCGTTTCGGAACTTCTAAATTTCTAGTGCTCATGAAATATGTGTATAGGCTATTCACAGTAAAGTGAGCACTTTTGAAAACCCTCTCATTTGGAATAATAGGGATGTCAAATTCGATTCTTTGATTCCTTGATTCACCCGATTCCTTCGCATTATGAGAATTGTGAGAATATAGCGTCTGACTACCTCTATCTCGATTCTTATAAGTTATCATCAAATGAGGTTAGGTTTAACCATACCGTATTTAAAGTCTCTGCAAACCACAACTCTATGCCTATGTACGTAAGAAAATGTACTTATTTACGGTAGAATAACCGGGTAAATTCCTGTGTTGTTATCGAAGTAGGAAATTGAGACTATTATAAGTTAACGAAATGAGGTTAGCTTTTACCGTAGCATATTTATGAGTTGCAGCAAAACAAAACTCTGGTTACTTAACGTGAGAAAATTGTTTAAAAAAACCACCGCCCTTAAACATTTTTTTAATTTTAATTTTCAATTGCGGTAGAATAACAAAAATAAGCTTGTGACGTTATCTAAATAGGAAAATGAGACGCACTTAAAAATAAACATGGCCATTACATTTTTATTAATTTGGCAGCAGTACTGCCGACAGTTAAGATCGTACTTCTGCCAACCAGTTCTAATAATTTGTTGTATTCCGGGGCGCTGTATTTTAAAAATAATTCTGCCTTTTTTTCTTGTTTATAATAATAATAAATAATAACTTGCAATTTTTCACTCAAATAGTCTAAATGTGTACTTGAAAACTCTGTTTTGGTTGAGTTGCCAAGAACACTTGCAGACAAAAAGTCGTAACTACGTGCAGGCAGCGGGCATTATATGTTTTCGGTTTTGAAAATAAGGGCGCATCCATTTAAGAATAACAACAAATGTATACCTTTCACACATTTTTTTTACAGCACGGATAATTGCAGTGTGGTGATATGATTAATGTTTGCAAGGTGTAAGTTGTAGCAGTTTTGGTTGAACGTATTGCAAGCAATTTTTTTTTTTTCGTGTTTACCTTTACCAAATATTTTAAGACCCTCACTTTCTCACTTTTGTCCTAGTGGCGAATGCAACTAGCATCTATATCTATGCTTGAAGATGTTTCCGTCTTTGTTCTAAAAGTGTGCACGTCGGTAGTGTTATAAAGTTTTCTATGCACTGAGGATTTTGTATACTTAGACGTGAAGAAAATGTTTGGTGCTGTGTGGAATTATTTTTCAGTTGTTAAAAACTACGCAAATTACACGTTTTGCAGTTTGTGCTCGGCAAAAATTTCATGAGGTTGGATTAGTCGAACAACTAGTAAAATGAGGAAACAATTAAACACGACGAG
Source organism: Clitarchus hookeri (assembly GCA_002778355.1). Taxonomy (NCBI): domain Eukaryota; kingdom Metazoa; phylum Arthropoda; class Insecta; order Phasmatodea; family Phasmatidae; genus Clitarchus; species Clitarchus hookeri. The sequence continues at coordinate 936,316 of NQII01001403.1, forward strand.
TACAAGACAATTGCCAATAATGATGTTTCAGAAGATGTTTTGGGCAAAGATGCATGTGGTAGCAAGTAATTTACTTGTATTTCAGTTTCATCACTGAATAGCAACTATATTTGTTTGTACATGTTGGTTATTTCTCGCTTCATAACTTTTTTTTAAATACTTTGTCAAATATTTATTTTAAATAAACCATAGATTTATCAAAAATACTGATTAAAATACAATTTTTTCTGTTCTTATTATATGAACTGGTTAGGTCTAATTATATAAGTCTGAATTTTACATAACTATAGGAAATTAACTTCACTTAGCAGACCAGAAAGTCTTTCCTGTTATTGTCTTCATATTGCTGTCTGTACATTGACCTATAAAACATAATTTCAAAAGGATACATTGACTTTAGGCATATGTTGATAATTCTTATATCCTAATTTGATGGTATCGGAATCGACGTGGAATCGAGTAAAAGGTTTTGCAATTGGAATCGAAAAAAAATTAATATTTTGACATCCCTAAATAATATTCAATAAATATATTTTATTTTAGCCTTAGGCGTTTGCTTCTGAGTGCGGTGGAATATAAACACTGTATTTATTACTTAACATGGCAATATTTATTTTAAAAGGTGGTTAAAGGAAGAATAATGTCAAAAAATAAATAGTAACTAGGGCCTCAAAAGTACTCACTTTACCATGAAACACGAAGCAAATACCCAACCCTTTCCAAGAACACTCGATTTTCGCGAATGTGTTTTACTTATCCATATTATAATCGTTTAATCAAATAGTGAGCATATAAAAAATGTTCGTATTAAAAGTATAACCTTTAATAATTTGAAAAGTCTACAAATTAATCGTGTAAGTACTCTATGTAATTTTGATGTAATCTCATGGCCTTTCCTACAGCCTCACAGCAAAGTTTTAGCAGTTCTTATTCGTAGCTTTTATGCAAGTAACAAAAATAAATTTCCGCGCGAAACGTGTTTTTAATGACGTAAGGCGAACCTTAGAAGATAAGAATCTCCGCTTCACTAGCACTCACAAATTAAATACTTTTTTTCTTAACAAAATCAGACGTAGGCCTTACCCGAAGCGTTGCGTTGTGGGCCATTGTAGATTTTTTGCAGTTTTTACAGATTTTATTGTTGTATTAAACATACGACTTCCAATCTATTATTATGCGAATATTGTTTTTGTCAGTGCTTATTTTACAGCTGTATATTTTATTCATTTAAATTAAATATTAGTTACGTGTGTAGTTTCTGAAACGATCTCCCTTGAAAATGAAAAGAAAAATTAAGATAATCGTTTAAGTTAACGATAAAATAGTTGGTTCTATATGGTTTATGAAACGTGCAAAATCGTGCAAGTAAGATTTTTTCTTCCAATCGAGATTGCGGTTAATACATTTTAAAAACAATCTTTAACATTATTTATTATTTGCTACTGTAAATTCGATGACAGTGTTGTTTTACCTAATTATAGCAAAGGAAGCAACATAGATAATTATATAGACTACAATGAAAACATATACGAACGTGTTTATGCTGGGTGTGAAAGTAAAACTAGCTTGCACTTAAATATTATTTATCGCCCCAGATATTTATTGAAGCTTTTAAAATCTCAGTGTTAATTTTTTGGCAGTAGAATTTTCACAAATTGAAATCATGATGTGTAACAATGAACGTCTTTATGAACAACATTTATATTTTGTAATAAGAAACACAGCAGCAAACAGCAATTTCCAACTAACGCTGCATGTATATAATTCACAAAGCATGCAAATATTAGCCAAATACACAAAATGCCAACACAAACTTACTTTTGATGATAATTAAATAGTAATTAAATTAAATTAACAAATTTTAATCTCTGCTAGCTTATTCAGACCCAGTGTACACAATTGTGTACGTTATGCACCTGTAGGTAATATTTCGTCTGTACTGCACACTGCGAAGTTCAAATACTAATGATCTTACCTGTGGGTAAATGATTCGCATACCGTCTTACTGGTCTAGGCCATAATTGGTTAATGCAACTGTAGCCAAACATATAGCCTACACCTCACTGGTTGTGACAACGAGGCAAGTGCTGTGTCGACTTACTCACAGCACGCATCATACATTTTTTAGATTGCAACACCTGAAACCGTAAATTAAAGTGGGTCTGAAAGGGCTTACTTGTAGGTTTCTAAGTCTTTTCGAATTGTTTCTGCGTATTTTATGTAAGTATGAAATTGTACAGTTCAGTACTTGGAAAGTCCTTGAAAAGTCCTGAAATGTATATCTGAACTGTCTGTAAGAACCCTGTTAAAACACACGCAGCAGTAAAATTTATACTCGTTAAGTCTTTTAGCAATAACTTCAAACTGCGGAGTAGGTGTGTGTACAGGATGTTTAAGGAAACTGGAATCATGGCGTTGCCTTAGCTCGCGCGCGCGTGTGTGTATGCGTTTCGGGATGCATGGAGCCAGGGAAACTGCGCACGCAGAAAGATTTTAAAATGTCCTTTTTGAATACAGACAAAAAGTTCTCGTGATACAATTTACTCACCTTCAGCAAGTAATTGCGGCATCCCTTCTGCGACCAAGTTTCAAGCTTACTTGAAACAAGTGTCCAGAGAGAGTGAGTGAGTGAGTGAAGAGATTTTGGCGNGCGGCATCCCTTCTGTGAACAAGTTTCAAGCTTACTTGAAACAAGTGTCCAGAGAGAGAGAGATAGTGTGAAGAGATTTTGGTGGCTCTTAACATCGAAGTCTTGAGAGCCGATGAGGGTGGAGCGTGGTGAGTATGGAGCAGCGCCGAAATGAAGGGGCGGGGAACGGGATATCCCCGAGAAAACCCGCCGACCAGCGGGAGCGACTCCACCGGGAATCGAAACCGACCGCCCAGGTGGGAGGCGAGTAGTGTGACCACTACACCACCACGGCCCCAAGTTCAGAGAGAGGTTATTTAAATTTTACTTCGTGATCGCGCACTTTTGACAGTACTAGCGCGACATCTTGGACAAACAGAGTTCTGACCGGTGTATAAAAGAAAAACAAACAGAGTCGAATGTTTGTGATGATCCGTAACGTCCATTTTCGTGGTGGCGCGCAGTGACGTCTCTTCGCCGGGCTCTAGGAGCCTTGGCGGGGTGACCTTGAGTCGTGCTTTGATCCCTCGCGGCAATAAAATAATGGCTAGTATTTTTGGCTCCGCGCTGAACGAGCTGATGAGGATAATCTATTTCGTGTCATGATTACAGGACTTCTTATACCTTGCCTTGAGGTGTACAGCATACATAACGTTAAGGCATGAGAACCATTTCAGATAAGCCATCACAATTAATTTCACAAAGTGCATTTCTGAAAATTAGGCGGCAACATTTTTAACTCCTTTTAACGTACACATTCATTTTTTGTCTCAGGTGTTGCAAAAGTTGAAATTTCTCATGTGGGAAGTACTTATGAATTTTTTTTTTATAAGAACTGACTCTTTGGAGTACATATGGGAATGGTTTCAGTAGATCCGTGGCACAATAAGTAACCAGTTACAAAGTAGTTGGTGTGTCAGCAGAAACCAATAGCATTCCCCAGGTAAATGTGATGTCCGTATTGGTGCTAGCTTCTAGACTTGTACAGCACAGACCACGAGTTCGCCTATTCTGCAACATGCCGGACGCAAACTAGTATACTCCGGATAATATGTAAAGTGGTTAATGCTAACAACTGTGGTGGCGTTAGCGTGATTCTCGCATATTTCTTCGACCCCAAGTTGTCTGGTGGCGGATAATAAACAAATTCCAGAGCAGTTATCCATGTTAGACGCTGCATTCAAGTCAATTGTATCGAACTTCAATTTCATAATTTGTTCTTTATGGGCTTTAAAAAAAAACAGGATCTAAGGCGGGTGCATTATTGTGAGCTTGCAATTTTTTCCTCTTCCGATTCAATTTCGATTAAGTTTATATTTGCTGGAGATATTTCTTGTAAACGCGAGATAATCTGCTATTGGTCGTCATGCTTCACCGATCGCTCCGTGCCGACTTTGTTTTTCCTTTTATCCTTCGGCGAAAGAGCAGAGGTAAAGACTGCTCGGGGGAATTTGATGGATTATGTTTGGGAATAATGGTATGTGGCTTCGTATTCATGAAGGCAGTTTGTATTGCGGCCAGACGTTAGAAATAATTTTCGAGTCTCCTTTCCCAGTGGGAGACCCCACTATTCGTCGGGCGAGGGGCATAAAAGGTGGAGATATACGACGCGGCGACGTGGAAGACGAGGCTGTTAAAGGGAAGGGGATGAGAGAGAGAGCGAGAGCGAGAGCAATTTAGTGGTGGTGGGGGTGAGGGTTGGCAAAGAGGGGAGGAGAATACAAGCAGTCAGCCACTCAGCGGGTTGCATTCCGGGCATTGTGTGGGCTTGAAACACAGCTCGTAAAGCACAGTGCTGCAATGGATCCACGAAAAGATAAACGACGTGGGTGAATTTTCTGGCGCAAACACTTTCTATTAATACCTCAGTGTCGTTGCGTGTCGACTTCACATTTCTAAATACGCCAAAGTCTGTCTATAAAAAATGTTTGTTTATTTTTTTATCTGTGTACCAGCGACCCACAAATACGCGACCAAGTGCTGTCAGATGGTATAGTTCATAGTAATAGCATAACTTAACTCGTTGTAGCCAACTCATGTTCACAAGAATTTTTCGTACCATGGACATCTATGATAAACAAAATTCGACTAAAAATATAAACTCAGCTTGATGAAATTCGCCAAGTGTAAACTATAAGACCTATGCTAAAAATGTCTTCACAATGCGGAATACAAATCTTTGTGCTGTAATTTGTAAACTGGCTGGACCTTGTGGTGATAGATGATCATTGTCATAAATAACCAACCCCAAACTTGGCATATTTCATTCAGTCCCTTCTCGTGTTTGATCTTATGGTTAAATTATAGTGTGATTACCAGTTTTGCCTGTATTTGATTTGATTGATAAGTAAATATTTCAGATTACTCTTGCAGGTCTTCGATCGTGTGTGTTTACGCCACCTTTCTCTGAAGCCCAGTTTCTAGTTAAGACGGCAAAGAAGGAACAAAATAATTTCGAGAACACCTTATTGTGACTTCACACTTATTTAGAAAAAAACTTTTCTTTCCTGGGATCACTTCACATTATATTTTGAATTATCTTGCACGGATATTGTAAATAATAATTTTTTCTAGCACTTTGAAGTTAATTTAGCAAGGATGAAGTAGAAAATCTAGCTCTGAAGTGAACACTCTTAATTAAGACTAATGGTTCTTTGTAGAAGGGTTGAATTTTCATCTCACAGTGCGTAGAGCATCACATAAGCGCACACCCACGAAGGCAAGTCAATTTTCAATGCGATAGGTAAAACATGAATCGTCTTTTCTCCCAGTTTCTCGAAAACTACACGTATCGGAAAATTTCAAGAAAATTAATATCGAAGCCGATTCCTTGGTTAGTAAAGGTGACGTTAATCTAATTTCGAAGAGGAGCCCAGTGAAATTTTTGATTAATTACACAGTTCCTTAACATGAATGTGAACTATGGCTTCTCTTTCCGTGAACTGGTAACCCAAACAACTACTTCACGGTATCAGCATAAAGAACGTCGTATTAGCTTATTTTCTAAAAGAAGCATGGCTGGACATTGATTTCTTACATCACTGTGGTTATGTGCCAAGTGCCAGGGTCAAGGGTCTTGGACCTTGGGTCAAGGATCTTGGGTCTTGTGTCTTGGGTCAAGGGTGAAGTGTCTTGGGTCAAGGGTTAATTGTCTTGGATCAAGGGTCTTTTTTTCGGTCAAGGGTCTTGAGTATTAAGTCTTGGGTCTTGAGTCAAGGGTCTTGCGTCTTAAGTCAAGGGTCTTGAGTCAAGGGTCTTGAGTCAAGGGTCTTGAGTGATGCATCAAGTGTCAAGGGTTTTTTTGGGAATATTTTGTGTTCGAGGTTATTCAAGGTCTAGGTCGAAGGTCAAGGTCAAGGGCATCTAACATGGCTGACGAGGTGGACACCAGCTGACCTGGCGAGGGCCGGTCATGTCGGAAGCTTACAGTCGATCAACCTGTTATCGAAGCCCGTACCTCCTACATGTACATTTAAAAATAATTTTTTAGAATTTTTTTTTAATTTTTAGGATATTTTTTGGGATTGTTTAGAATTTTTTTGGTTCAAGGTCATCCAAGGTTAATGTTGAAGATCAAGGTGAAAAGTTACCCGGATCCAATATGGTGGTCGGGTGACGTCATAACATGGNCTTGAAAAGTCCTGAAATGTATATCTGAACTGTCTGTAAGAACCCTGTTAAAACACACGCAGCAGTAAAATTTATACTCGTTAAGTCTTTTAGCAATAACTTCAAACTGCGGAGTAGGTGTGTGTACAGGATGTTTAAGGAAACTGGAATCANCTCGTTAAGTCTTTTAGCAATAACTTCAAACTGCGGAGTAGGTGTGTGTACAGGATGTTTAAGGAAACTGGAATCGTGGCGTTGCCTTAGCTCGCGCGCGCGCGTGTGTGTGTGTGCGTGTCGGGATGCATGGAGCCAGGGAAACTGCGCACGCAGAAAGATTTTAAAATGTCCTTTTTGAATACAGACAAAATGTTCTCGTGATACAGTTTACTCACCTTCAGCATTGCGGCATCCCTTCTGTGAACAAGTTTCAAGCTTACTTGAAACAAGTGTCCAGAGAGAGAGAGATAGTGTGAAGAGATTTTGGTGGCTCTTAACATCGAAGTCTTGAGAGCCGATGAGGGTGGAGCGTGGTGAGTATGGAGCAGCGCCGAAATGAAGGGGCGGGGAACGGGATATCCCCGAGAAAACCCGCCGACCAGCGGGAGCGACTCCACCGGGAATCGAAACCGACCGCCCAGGTGGGAGGCGAGTAGTGTGACCACTACACCACCACGGCCCCAAGTTCAGAGAGAGGTTATTTAAATTTTACTTCGTGATCGCGCACTTTTGACAGTACTAGCGCGACATCTTGGACAAACAGAGTTCTGACCAGTGTATAAAAGAAAAACAAACAGAACCGAATGTTTGTGATGATCCGTAACGTCCATTTTCGTGGTGGCACGCAGTGACGTCTCTTCGCCGGGCTCTAGGAGCCTTGGCGGGGTGACCTTGAGTCGTGCTTTGATCCCTCGCGGCAATAAAATAATGGCTAGTATTTTTGGCTCCGCGCTGAACGAGCTGATGAGGATAATCTATTTCGTGTCATGATTACAGGACTTCTTCTTATACCTTTCCTTGAGGTGTACAGCACACATAACGTTAAGGCATGCGAACCATTTCAGATAAGCCATCACAATTAATTTCACAAAGTGCTTTTCTGAAAATTAGGCCGCAACATTTTTAACTCCTTTTAACGTACACATTCATTTTTTGTCTCAGGTGTTGCAAAAGTTGAAATTTCTCATGTGGGAAGTACTTATGAATTTTTTTTTTATAAGAACTGACTCTTTGGAGTACATATGGGAGTGGTTTAAGTAGATCCGTGGCACAATAAGTAACCAGTTACAAAGTAGTTGGTGTGTCAGCAGAAACCAATAGCATTCCCCAGGTAAATGTGATGTCCGTATTGGTGCTAGCTTCTAGACTTGTACAGCACAGACCACGAGTTCGCCTATTCTGCAACATGCCGGACGCAAACTAGTATACTCCGGATAATATGTAAAGTGGTTAATGCTAACAACTGTGGTGGCGTTAGCGTGATTCTCGCATATTTCTTCGACCCCAAGTTGTCTGGTGGCGGATAATAAACAAATTCCAGAGCAGTTATCCATGTTAGACGCTGCATTCAAGTCAATTGTATCGAACTTCAATTTCATAATTTGTTCTTTATGGTCTTTAAAAAAAACATGATCTAAGGCGGGTGCATTATTGTGAGCTTGCAATTTTTTCCTCTTCCGATTCAATTTCGATTAAGTTTATATTTGCTGGAGCTATTTCTTGTAAACGCGAGATAATCCGCTATTGGTCGTCATGCTTCACCGATCGCTCCGTGCCGACTTTGTTTTTCCTTTTGTTCTTCGGCGAAAGAGCAGAGGTAAAGACTGCTCGGGGGAATTTGATGGATTATGTTTGGGAATAATGGTATGTGGCTTCGTATTCATGAAGGCAGTTTGTATTGCGGCCAGACGTTAGAAATAATTTTCGAGTCTCCTTTCCCAGTGGGAGACCCCACTATTCGTCGGGCGAGGGGCATAAAAGGTGGAGATATACGACGCGGCGACGTGGAAGACGAGGCTGTTAAAGGGAAGGGGATGAGAGAGAGAGCGAGAGCGAGAGCAATTTAGTGGTGGTGGGGGTGAGGGTTGGCAAAGAGGGGAGGAGAATACAAGCAGTCAGCCACTCAGCGGGTTGCATTCCGGGCATTGTGTGGGCTTGAAACACAGCTCGTAAAGCACAGTGCTGCAATGGATCCACGAAAAGATAAACGACGTGGGTGAATTTTCTGGCGCAAACACTTTCTATTAATACCTCAGTGTCGTTGCGTGTCGACTTCACATTTCTAAATACGCCAAAGTCTGTCTATAAAAAATGTTTGTTTATTTTTTTATCTGTGTACCAGCGACCCACAAATGCGCGACCAAATGCTGTCAGATGGTATAGTTAATAGTGATAGCATAACTTAACTCGTTGTAGCCAACTCATGTTCACAAGAATTTTTCGTACCATGGACATCTATGATAAACAAAATTCGACTAAAAATATAAACTCAGCTTGATGAAATTCGCCAAGTGTAAACTATTAGACCGATGCTAAAAATGTCTTCACAATGCGGAATACAAATCTTTGTGCTGTAATTTGTAAACTGGCTGGACCTTGTGGTGATAGATGATCATTGTCATAAATAACCAACCCCAAACTTGGCATATTTCAGTCCCTTCTCGTCTTTGATCTTATGGTTAAATTATAGTGTGATTACCAGTTTTGCCTGTATTTGATTTGATTGATAAGTAAATATTTCAGATTTCTCTTGCAGATCTTCGATCGTGTGTGTTTACGCCACCTTTCTCTGAAGCCCAGTTTCTAGTTAAGACGGCAAAGAAGGAACAAAATAATTTCGAGAACACCTTATTGTGACTTCACACTTATGTAGAAAAAAACTTTTCTTTCCTGGGATCACTTCACATTATATTTTGAATTATCTTGCACGGATATTGTAAACAATAATTTTTTCTGGCACTTTGAAGCTAATTTAGCAATGATGAAGTAGAAAATCTAGCTCTGAAGTGAACACTCTTAATTAAGACGAATGGTTCTTTGTATAAGGGTTGAATTTTCATCTCACAGTGCGTAGAGCATCACATAAGTGCACACCCACGAAGGCAAGTCAATTTTCTATGCAATAGGTAAAACATGAATCGTCTTTTCTCCCAGTTTCTCGAAAACTACACGTATCGGAAAATTTCAAGAAAATTAATATCGAAGCCGATTCCTTGGTTAGTAAAGGTGACGTTAATCTAATTTCGAAGAGGAGCCCAGTGAAATGTTTGATTAATTACACAGTTCCTTAACATGAATGTGAACTATGGCTTCTCTTTCCGTGAACTGGTAACCCAAACAACTACTTCGCGGGATCAGCATAAAGAACGTCGTATTAGCTTATTTTCTAAAAGAAGCATGGCTGGACATTGATTTCTTACATCACTGTGGTTATGTGCCAGGTGTCAGGGTCAAGGGTCTTGGACCTTGGGTCAAGGATCTTGGGTCTTGTGTCTTGGGTCAAGGGTGAAGTGTCTTGGATCAAGGGTCTTTTTTCGGTCAAGGGTCTTGAGTATTAAGTCTTGGGTCTTGAGTCAAGGGTCTTGCGTCTTAAGTCAAAGGTCTTGAGTCTTGAGTCAAGGGTCTTGAGTCAAGGGTCTTGAGTGATGCATCAAGTGTCGAGGGTTTTTTTGGGAATATTTTGTGTTCGAGGTTATTCAAGGTCTAGGTCGAAGGTCAAGGTCAAGGTCATCGGCATCTAACATGGCTGACGAGGTGGACACCAGCTGACCTGGTGAGGGTCGGTCATGTCGGAAGCTTACAGTCGATCAACCTGTTATCGACTGTAACCTCCTACATGTGCATTTTTAAATAATTTTTTAGAATTTTTTTTTAATTTTTAGGATATGTTTTGGTATTGTTTAGAATTGTTTTGGTTCAAGGTCTTCCAAGGTTAATGTTGAAGATCAAGGTGAAAAGTTACCCGGATCCAATATGGTGGTCGGGTGACGTCATAACATGGCGGCCGGGCGGCGCCTGGCTCCTACTCCGGAATCCGTTATGCTAGACTCCCCTTTAATATTATACTGCGGCAGTTACATTTTTCAAAGGTTAATTTCAAAAGTGCTCACTTTATCGTGACCAGCCTTTAGAATAGGGAAAACTAATCCTTACCGAAGATACCCGAAGTCGAGGGTTCTACTCTGTCTTACAACTTTGGCATTAAAAAAATTAATGTTTGCATATTTAAACATAACATTTACTACCTGCACATCGCGTAAATATTCAATAAACGATCATTTAGCTTATTTGTTTAGATATTGTAGAAATACGTACTTGGTTACATATGTTCGTTTTTGTGGTGGTAGCACAGCCTTCTTCGCCTAAGTGCCTTTCACATCTGTTAGTTCGCGCCACTTACATGAAACTGTTTGTAAAGTAGTATTTCATCTTAATGGTTACGGTTCTTATTCTTTCAAAAGCATTTGCGGTGCGGAATTACTACGGATAAATGACGCAATCAATAAGTTTGCCCAGAAAGCATGGGCCAGTATTAAATTTAAAAAAAAAAAAAAAAAAAGCTGCTTGGCGACTATATGTGCATTGTCTGCCAACATAACAACACTTGTACTTTTACTCTGTGTTATAACGCTGGAAGTACTGTGGAACCTACTTCAGCGTACAAATGAAGTAAGATGAGGTTCTCTTGTTAGCTTACACTGATGAGCNTACATGAAACTGTTTGTAAAGTAGTATTTCATCTTAATGGTTACGGTTCTTATTCTTTCAAAAGCATTTGCGGTGTGGAATTACTACGGATAAATGACGCAATCAATAATTTTGCCCAGAAAGCATGGGCCAGTATTAAATTTAAAAAAAAAAAACATGCTGCTTGGCGACTATATGTGCATTGTCTGCCAACATAACAACACTTGTACTTTTACTCTGTGTTATAACGTTGGAAGTACTGTGGAACCTACTTCAGCGTACAAATGAAGTAAGATGAGGTTCTCTTGTTAGCTTACACTGATGAGCCACGACTGCAACCTAGCGTGCTCCTTGCGGGACA